>JABFOV010001391.1:0-25753 GCA_022817685.1 Aradophagus sp. ZL-2020
ACCCACTACTCGTCTTGCAGTCGATAAGCTGTTTTCCGGGATCAGCATAAACCAACCCGAACTCAGAGACAAATTCATAAAACTTGTCCATTGACTCAAACGCCAATTCCTTTACGATGAAATCAACCGCCAAATTTTGCCGATAGCTAAACAGTAGAAGAAATTATAGTATTAGACATGGCATAATATTGAATTGTAAATAAATATAATAAAAGGTTAATAATAAATTAGCATGTGAAATTAAGTTATTATTATTATGCAGCAGCATTATCCTGAAACAGAAATGGGATTATGGTTATACTATTACCTTGTGTATGTGCAGACAAATATATATGTATGTTTATATATTTACGGATTCACTAATTGTGAATCATCGGTTTATTCATTGCAATCATTAAACTGGCTGATTTTTCATTTTGCATGGGTATACGAATGATTTTGCAAATAAGAGGTGTAATAAATTATTTATACAATATTACAAAACCCTGTTCATTACTTTGATATGAACCATCACAGTATGTTATGCAATGTATTGTGTATTTTATAAGTATTCCAGTACAGTTTTTCAATTCAAGATACTTTAACAATTTGAGACAGTATATAAATTAAATAATAAATCGAATGTATGCTGGTTGATAGATTGCGAAAAATTGTTCGTTAAAATAATTATGTGAAATATAGCAACTATATGTTGTTCTTGCACATTTAAACAACAATTTAAATTTATTAATTCACTTGTGTAGTTAAAGAATTTAATATTCAAGTAAAAGCGAATTATTTCCTTTGATTTTTAGATTTGTATTCTATTTGATATTCCTTCTTTTTATAACTACTTATTGAAAATTGTACTTGCTATTATTAAATAATTATCTTCTATCATATCAAGAATTTAAACATAAATATATCTTTAATTAATGGAAATGTGACCTAGATATACAATAAATAATGAAATGAATGAATAAATAAAAGTATGTAATCATATGTTAATAAAAGATATAGCTGCACACGAAAAAATTGATAAAATATATAAATTATAAATATTGTTTTTCAGTCAGAAATACATGATTTTCCTTACCCTTCCCCTGTTTCCCTTCCCATTTTTTCATTTTAGTAAAAAAAAAAAATTATTTTAATTAATCAAACTTTTATCAAGAATTAAGAAGAAAAAAAAAAGAAAAAATAGATTAGTGAACTTAAATCCATCTTTAAACTTTCAATAAACTGACATTTCAACAATAAGCGTGCTCCCTTAGGTTAATTATATACAAAATTACTGTCATCATAAAATTACTCCGATTCATTAATAAGTATTGTTATATCATAGATATGTCATACAAAAATTACATACATTTTTTGCAGTTTTACTATAATCAAATTTATAGAATCATAATTATTAAAATATTTATAATTGAATATTGAATTAAGTAAAAAAAACAATTCTTAGAACTCACACTGGAAAATGCATTTACATTAAATGATAATATTAAACATTGATTTATTATAAGCAATGAAAGATTTATAAGCAATAGCGTTAGCGAAACCTAATTTTTCTGAAAGCTAAGTAATATTTGTATGCAAACAAAGATGATAATTTTCAATTAAAAATAAAGACAAAAAATATTACACATTAATATTTGATAAAGATAATATAGGAACGTGCTTTCCTGTTTATCTTCAGTGTTCGCTATTCTGCGTCTTTATTTTTAATTAAAAGTTACTCATCTCTGTATATAAATATTTATTATTAAATCGAAGTATTTATTTATCAGTTTTAAAGCTAAGGAACAAAACTCAGACGTCATATTAATGAATAAATAATGTTAACAGCTTCATTAGAAGTTATAAAATATTGTAAAAAAATAAAATATAGAATTTGTAACACATAAGTGTTCTAATACATGTAAACCTAAGAAAGAAAAGAATAAGAAAAGATTCCATTGGTAAAATACATACGACTTGATCATGTGTTTAAGGGCATTTTTTCGTTCTCGTGTAATGAACCAGTCCATCAGGTTTGCAGCCATGCGTGGTGATGCTCGATACAGCTTGAATAAGCTGTGGTAATTACCCAGCCACCAAGCTGACCGAACTTGCAAGGCATGCTTAATACATTCATCTTTTTTGTCATCTTCACTTAGCGCTGCAAGAATCGTTGTTAGGTCTGTAACAAAAAAAAGGATATTTGTTTGTATTTATGATTATGAAAAAAGTGAGAAGAAAACGACAGTTTTCAATAATTACTTAAAACAGATAATGGCAAAAAGAGTAGAAAAGACAAATTTTTATGCATATTTCGAGTACAAAAATAATTATTTTTCTTCATTTTGAGAACTTACAACTTACTTCTAACTTTAGTTACACTCACCTTGGGTATTCTTGGTGAAAATATAATACAGTATTCGGTAGGCAATAAACTCGCATTTGTTGTCTCCTCCAAGATCTTGGTAGAGCATTCGTAATTGCGTCTGACACTGATTGAATTCTTCGTGATCTCCTCGCTCCAAAGCTACACGTGCGTGAGTTTCATATACGTGTACAGTGAAAGCATCTCTGATACCTTGCACTGTAAGGTCTTGCCGAATCGATTTAAGTTGATCGCAAGCGTAACGATAGTCTTGATCAATCACCCAACGTTTCTTCACATGTGCCAAAGAATTTTGAAGAATATTTACCGGTCGCACTGCAGATGGAGCTGGAGCCTGCAATCAAAAAATCTGTTTTGAGTATTTTGCGCTATTAAAAAAAAAAGAAAAACAAAGTGAATGTCACTATTTATGATGATGTTAAAAGTAACAAAGGTGTTGATTTTACATGAATAACATTTATGCAACATATTTACAGTTTTCAATACTTATACATTAATAACAATAAGGTAATAAATATTCATGTTAAACAATAAATCATATTATTTGTATTTGTCATAAATAAATTTACTTAAAACATCACAAAGACATTGAAATAAAAAGATTACAAAACATAGTTTGAATGTTTAGATTTTTTAGAATTGTCAAACAATAAAACAAATAAAAGGCAAAGAAGAAAATAAAAAAATAAAATAATATCATCATGTTAATCACAATTAAAAAAAGAATTAAAGAAAAAAATGTAAAATTTTAACGTACCGATGTCAGACGCAAGTACTTCTTTTCAATGTCCTTGCACGTGCCGATGATGTGCAAACCTGTAAAGTCAAAATCACTGCTGTCTTCCTTGACGGGAGTCGAAGCGTTGCTCGTTGCCCTGAAAACGTCACTAAACCTAGCAGCCCGCTGCTGTAACTTTTCCTTCGAGCCTAACTCATCAGCGTTGCCCGAAGCTAAACCAAATTCAGAATAAAAATGAGACTTATTCTGTTTTGGCTTCTTCGCCTTCTTGCCGTAATTTTGTTTGTTGTTACGAGCCGATTTTTTATTCTTCGCGGACTTGTATTCATGTTCCCGATCGCTTAGATTGGACGACGTTGATGAACTGCGCCTGTATTTGCGCGCCCCCGTACTTCGTGACCTCGAGCGCGATCGCGACCTTGACCTCGATCGTGATTTGGACCTTGAACGCGACCTAGACCTTGAACGCGACCTCGACCTAGACCTTGACCTAGATTTGGAAACGCGGCGGTGGCTGGCAAAAGGTCGAGCTCCCAGACGCGCTCCAAGCGACGTCGAAAGTCCGGATTTGCGCAGGCCGACCTGTGAAAATCCTAGCTTTGCGTTTGCGTTTGACTGTGGTTTGATGGTCATCGTCATGCGTTCGCTGTGAATGCTAGGCAAAGGCTCCTTGTCCCAGTCTTTGACCCACAGTGATTCATCTTTGGCCGCACGAGTAATCTTGCCCTTGAGGATGATCTCAACTTGGTCTTTGTCCACAGCAGTTTTGCACTTCTCATAGCATCGATTCACATAATTGTGCAAGCTTGCGGGCCAAGCGGGCATTGAGTTCTTTTTTGGCGACGCCTCTTTTTGTACATTACCTACCGTTGGCGTTAGCAATGAGGGTTTCTCATTGTCGGCTGGAGGAGCCGGTTCTGGTGGTACGATTTCCATTGGCTGGTCTTCTTCAGGAGGTGGCGGTGGATCTGCTTTTGGTTGACTTGCTGGAGGCGGCAAAGGCGGCAGTTCAACTTTAAGATTAGACCCATTGACAAAGGCGTTCATCTGAGACTTGTTACCCTGAAAGCTATTATTGAATTGAGCTGCTAAGTTCTTATTCCTCTTACGCTTTTTCTTAGCTGCACCAGTGTTTCCCGATGGAACAAAGCCTAAACCGGTTTTCTTATTCTGCAAGTTAAACCGGATTTGGCCGTTGAATTCTGTAAAAAAAAAGATTCATTGAGTTAATAATGAAAATTTTTATTTTGCTGGTATTTATCGCATCTTAACAACATTGTAAAAAGATAAATATTTCAAGTGTATAATAAATGGAGTACAAATCCAATTAATAAAATTGTTTTGCGTTTGAAATAAAACAGTTTCATCATTAGTTAAATTTTAGAATACAACCTCCATTTACAATGAGGCTTTGAATGTGACTGATTTTACTACTTCAGCAACATTCGAATTAAATAATTTTTATTGTGAGTACTTACGGTGATGTTCAGGTTGAGGACTATTCCAGTTCATGGGAAATGAATTGAACATGAATGGCGATTGCTGTGGCTGTGGTTGCTGTTGAGGCATTTGAACATTTGATTTCTGGGCATTATTATGAACCTGAGCTGAAGGGGGAGGAGGTCCAGGCGGAAGAGGGGGGAGCTCAGAATTTTCATCTAATTTAATTGAGGTAACAGGGGCTGGGAGAGGGGGGTTCTGTTGTTGCTGCTGCTGCTTCTTCCCTTGATTCTCTTGAGTATTTTTTTGTAGTTGCTGTTGCTGCTGCTGCTGTTGTTGCTGTTGCTGCTGTTGTTGACGTTGCTGATGGAGCGGATGAGGAGGTTGCATGTGCGGGTTAAAAACTGCACCATAACCATTCATCATACCACCATGGTAATAGAACATTTGATTTTGATGGTTGTACCCTTGACCATACATTTGTCTGAAATAAAATACAGAGTTCAATGCGCAGTCCTCTAAATACAATTGTTAAAAAAACTAATTGTACTTTCACATATGTAAAAAATTGAGACTTTCTATTTATTATATTTTTTAGATTTTTTTTTTATTATTATTATAGTATATATTTATTATATTATTATATAATTATTATATTATAGTATTTTTTTATATAATAATTAACACGGTATTTCTTTTTGTACTTGGCCGGAGACACTACCGTGTCTCTTGATAATTATATTATTATAGTATATATTTTTGAAAGTATAGACTTTTAACTTATTTAAACACTTGACTTTTTACTGAAATTTATTGTAATATTATTTATATACTTTTACTTTTTTATTATTAAAAAAATTGCCTAAACAAGTACTTGAACCCCCATGAATTTATTACTCCAATAAAGTAAAGGGGACTGATTTACTTCAATGTATTCAAATCCAGGCATAGACATGTGTCGTCTCATCTAGATATAATTGTGAATTAAATTCTGAAGAAAATAATGAAATTTAATACTTCAAGTCAGCATAATATATAAATCACTCAAACGCAAACATTTTTTTATAATTATTATACAAATGTATAAATTCCAAAAAATTTGTAAATACTTAAATTCAAACAAAAAGCCAAATTTGAATAAAGTTATATCTAGTAGACATAAAATTGCCGATTTGCATACCATAATTACAAAATTATAGTATTTTTTTAAGTATTAAACTTTAAATTAATAAACTAACAAGTTTTCATTTTTACTCAAATAATTCATATTTACATTTTCAAGTGATCAATTTCAAACAATACAATAAAAAAAAAAGTAATTTACTTCACTTGACATAAACAAAGGAATAACCTTTGCTTCAAAATTGTCTTAAAAATCTGCTATTTAATTTCAAATATTCACTGTTCCAAATAAACGAATAATTGCTCCAAAATTACTTCTAGAATCTATTATATTATTAGGCAAAAGTTTCAGAAAGAATGATCGAACACATTTCTACAACACATTGCAATAACGTAAATGTTACAAAAAAGAATGGTAAATGGTTTGGAAAGAACGATCGGACATATTTTTATTAAGCGTTGCCACGACGTAAATCACTTCTTTGTGTATATATCTTGAAATGGCAGTCTCCCTGTAGTTTCTATATATAACAACTTTCCGAAAAAAAAGGTGGGCGTCTTGCATCGATTAATGCAACATAACATTCCTGTAAAACAATAAAAACGAAAATAATACTACATACCCTGCATAGGGAGGATATAAATGCATGTTACTGGGTGGATACTGCCAAGCCATGTTCGCCATTGATCCCGTTCCGAGTTGATGCTGAAATTGCTGCTGCTGCTGCTTCTGTTGAGGCGTTAAAGCTTCACTTTCAGACATAGTGAGTAGATACAGGTTCAGAAAACCTGTATTTATTCGTTACCTATTACCGCCGAAGATAATAAAACACCATTAAAAGCAATGATACAGGTCAAAAGGAAAATTATATCACTCAAAACTCTGTCATCAATACGTGATGGCTCACACTTGATGTAACGTAATGATCGTGAAAGTTGAAGGACTACGTTGCGAGAATTACCATCCAGATGGCACTACCTACATCTCGTTTGTTATTGGCTCCTATTTATGACGTGTCCAATTGGAAAGCGAATCAAAAGATAAAGAAAAGGATACACGAATACATTGGAAACATAATTCATTACTTATTTTTCTGCCCTCTTTATATTCAAGAAAGAAAAACGATGATTAATTCTTGGAAGCACATGGGAAACACATTTCCAATCAATTTGAATAAATTGTTACGTGAATTGAATGCAAAACATCTTTATCCAATCATTAATAATAATAATGTTAGAAAAACAAAAAAATTTATTTAAGTATTATTGGCATGAACTTTTTATTGCAAGATTTGTCCATAGTTCATTTTTTTTTATTTTTGTACCGGATTTTCTCTTGAAGTTTAACGTATTCTACTTGATTATTTTTTAGTGACTTGTGTTGTCCCTTGAGTTGGTAATACATTAGACACTATATATTTGACACGCTTCGCTTTGAAGCATTTAACTACTGTGGTAGTGGCAAATAAACACAGTTGTTTGACGCCCGTTGCCACCAGTTTAAAGGCAACAAGAGAAAAAAAAAGGGCAAAAAGTTTTACTTAGATATTTCAAAATGAGTAAATTTGTACGGAAGTTTCTTATTCCATGTACTACCAAAACAACATTTATGAAATACAGGTTTGTCTTTTTATGTGTCCATGTGTCATCATTTTTATATCAATCATAAGTATGTGCTTAAAGTTAAAAAAAAGTAAAAAATTCGTTATTGTAATTTTTTATTTATAACTTTTTCAATAACCCTTTCAAAAATTTTATACATTACAACGCGCGTTAAAAGTTCCAGGCGATTCCGTTGAAAAAAAAAACTGAGAGGAATCGCCATGAAATGTCAACCCGAAATTTCCAGGGATAAGAAAGATATTTTCGGGGAAGGCGGATCTTCGAAATTGGCCTTAGCAGAAAATGTCCAGGAAAAAAATTCCTTTCCTTTCCTTAAATTCTAAATTTCCTTTTTTTAAATTCTAAAAAATCAAATCCGGCATTTCTTCTATGTACCACGAAATTTCCATTTTTTTCCTGGATATTTCCTGCCAAGGCCAATTTCGAAGATCGGCCTTCCCCGAAAATATCTTTCTTATCCCTGGAAATTTCGGGTTGACATTTCATGGCGATTCCTCTCAGTTTTTTTTTTCAACGGAATTGCCTGCAACTTTTAACGCGGGAAGATAGTAAAAATAAATTTACTTAAGGACGTTATATCGCTGCAAACTAATTAAAACAAGCACTGTTTTGACATACCTCTTAATAATAAAAAAAAATTGGTTTTATTGCAACTAAAATTAATAATATTAATTATAACAGCGTCAATGTAAAATAAAATACTCTAATAAATTAACAAATCAATACAAAATGCTTCATTTAACTTGCTTTCTTGAAGTTGATGACATACGTCAATTTTAAATTTTTGTAACCTTGCTCTAACCTTTCAAGTGACAAGTCACAGTTATGATAAGCATTACTTTATAATTGTACCAATTAAGCAGTAAAAACATGAATTTACAAAAAAATAAATAAAATTTCAAACTGACTCACTTTGTGATTGCCAGAGTCCGAATTTTTCAAAAGAAGGTTATCTGTCATTCGACCTCAATGAAACTTGTCACGAGTACCACTCATGATTTTATTTTACAATAATTTTACAAAAATATTGGTAACGCATGATTTTTATGTGATATAATAATTCTTTAACTCATAAACTTTTTTACAGAAAGTTTTTTTTCATTGCATCTAATCGTTTCAAATTAAAAAAAATTAGTTCTACGTTCGAATTTATCTACCTGCCATTTAATGTAATGTATATTTGTACTTTTTCATTTAACAATTACTCGTCCAAATGATCGGTGACCCATATTAAAAAAAAATACCAAAAAATAAGAAAATTGTTAAACTTTTACGCTATGTAATTCTTTTTCGTCTATCTAATATGTGCCCACGGCGATATGACGTCCATAATTTTACAGTCATTCTAATAAATTGATTAACAAAAGTATAAAAATTATTAAATATAATTAAAGTATTAATTTATGCGCAAGAAGTTTGCAACGTTTATTTGCAACGAATTCTGAATTCCGTAAATTTTCAATCAAAAACAATATACTTCTAACGAAGAAAATAAATGAAAAAATGAATTATTTTATTTTATAACGTGCTGATATAAATTCAAGTTCTGATTTTGATTGCTGATGGACAAAATAATAATTTACTAAAAATTCGTTGCAAATAAACGTTGCAAATTTCTTACACGTATTAATTTGGAGTTTAATAGTATTATATCAAAATATTTATGTCATTTTGTATTTGATATCAAAGCTAAATTAATAAAAAATCGTTCCTTTTTAGCTCCCACGAATCTGCGACAAAGAAACCTAACATCGATTACAAAGATGTAAAATTCCATTCAAAATATAGCAATGAATGGTGGAATGTAAATGGTCCACACCAAGGATTACATTTACTTAATGTACTTCGTGTACCATTCATTAGAGATGGTTTAATAAATGTTGGACATCAACCAGTGAATCCATCTCGCAGTTTGGAAGGTATTAAAATTGTAGACGTTGCTTGTGGTGGAGGTATTTTATCAGAACCATTGGCGAGAATAGGAGCATCGGTTATTGGAATCGACGCATCTACAGAACTTATTGAAGTTGCTAGACAACATGCTATGGTTGACCCAGACACATCTAACATAAAATATATTAACACCACAGTTGAAGATTTTGCAGCAACATCAACTGAAAAATTTGATGCTGTAGTTGCATCAGAAGTCATAGAACATATTCTTGATAAAAAATCTTTTTTAAAGGTATACAATTGTCGAAAAATAATTATCATCAATTATTAGTATTATAACAAAATTAATTAATTTCATTAATTTTAATGTTAATTTCAACAGGCTTGTACAGATTTGTTGAAACCGGGTGGTTCAATATTTTTAACTACACTGAACAGAACTGTTGTGTCTTACGTAGGAGCTATATTATTAGCAGAAAATGTGTTTTTTATATTACCAAAAGGCACACATAACTGGGAACAATTTATATCTCCTGAAGAAACAAGACGGATTTTGAATGAATGTAATTATCGATGTTATTTCTTTCATCAATGGATACATGTATTGAGATAATTTATTTTTTTTTATATGCACGACTTATTTTCTTTTTTAGATAATTGTCATACGAAATTGATTCATGGAATGATGTTTAATGTGATACGATGGCAATGGCAATGGTACCCAAGTACTTCAATCAGTTATGCTTTACATGCTGTAAAATCAAATATATCTGAAGATAAATGAATGGTAAATAATGAACAAATTTATAATACAATTGTGATGAAAAGTTGCTACGAACAAAAACAACATTTTGTTACATTGCAATGTTTTCATTTTAATTATTGAATAGGTTTTTTTCTAGTCAATGATATTTTTATTTAAAATATATACATGACTTTTAATTTACATAATGTGATATCTAAACTTCAAAAATAAACTTAGAGTCTTGAAACATGACAATAAATATGTGAAGAAAATATGTCAGAGATCTCAACAATATGTCTTGTTAATAAATTAATAAATTTGTACATAATATTAAAAATATTTAATTAGTTTTTTCCTTTTTATTTACAATTTTATTAATTATTCTGTTATTTAAAAAATGTATTTATTATTTTATTAAATTTATCGATTAAAATAAGGCATAACAAGTAAAATGAACTTTTTTGTAATAGTGATTATTTATCTACAATATTATTATATTCCACATTCAGGATGTGAGTATTTACATCATTTTTTTTTATTTACATAATTAAAAGTACTCTACTAAAAATTTATTTTATATAATATTACATGATTTAAGTTATTCAAATTCTATGATTTTCTTCTATACTCTGGACCTGAAAAATTAATATTACATCTTATCAGTAATGTTTTAACAATGTATCACATTTATATATTACGATTTCATACAAATACTAACACATGTTCTGGATGGTTTCGAATTTGGTCAATCATGTCTTGAGGTTTAAGTTCCTTGATGCAAATACGATGTACTGCGGTAAACAATGGAAATTTATCCATAAGATTACGTGCTTTCAACATAACATAAACTTCATCTGCTGTTGGTGGGCCTTGCAATTTTTGTCCTTTCAAAAGTTCATCTTCTAGTTCTTTGATAGTCTAAAATATTTCATGAAAATCATGAATGATGTATTATATAAATGGCTAATTTAAACCCCTCACAAAATTATTATTTTCAAAAATAAATTTAAATGTATTAGGATTTGATCTCTATACCTTGCCAGTCTTAACGAATTGTTCACAAACTCGACGATTTCTGCCTCCGTAGCAAGTTGTAATAAGATCAGCTACACCGCAGCTTTCGAAAAATGTTGACAATTTAGCACCTCCGTAAAAAGTGTCAACAAATTTTACCATTTCCATTAAACCTAATCTTATCACAGCCGCTTTTGTATTGTCTCCTAATCCTAATCCGTCGACGAAACCAGCTGCGCAAGCTACAACGTTCTGTTTCAGAACAATGTAAATGATAATTAATATTAATTTGTAATCTTGATTAAAAGAGAAACTTCCAGCAGACAAAATTTATAGAGATAATTGCATACAAGTCAAGTAAGCTCAAATAAAGTACCAAAGTTTTGTTCATTATAATAATAGCGTGCTTCTTATGTATCAAATTATACATAAAAAAATTTTCAAAGCTCATAATTCAAAGCACATAATTTACTTTCAAAGCTCCGCAGACTTCTACGGCTTCACAGTCGTCAACGACGACAACTCTAAAATTTGGTGTCTGAATGCAGTCTCTTAAAAGTGGAGCCAGGTTTTTATCTTTGCAACCTGTAATGTTAAAGCAAAAACAGTCATGATTAAGTATGTGAATACTTATGAATATAATATTCGCATTAAGAGAATTTTGAATAAAGAAGGAATAGGACTTTTTCATTTCAAATTTGGGAAATCAATGTACAAAAAATATAACTTTGAAATTCATTATTAAGAAATACTTCACCTATGGTAGTTTCACAGAAGTGTTCTTCAGCTACTTCATTAGCTAAATTTGCACCCATTAACACATAACACGGAATTTTCAAACATTTTTCTATATTTTTAGAAATTAATTCAATTGAGCCGTCTGCTGCAGTTCCGAAACCCTAGTAACATATTAATTAAAATATTTGAATTTTCTAATACAACTTTTTACTAAGAAAACAATTTTGAATTAAAAAATATTAATTTATGTTCGTATTAAGCAAACAGTTAATCTAAAAGTATTTAATGAGCTTAAAAATAATTACTTTGATTAACGACAAACCAACAGCGTCAGCTTTAATTTTACCAAGCATCAAACTTGCGAGATTTGGAATAAATTGATGAGGAACTACAAAAATAAGAATATCTGCTTCCTTTGCAGCTTCGACGACGTCTGGTACTGCCACCTATAATTAAATTCAAAATATTGTATCAAACGTATAAATATTTATTGGTTTTTGCAATGAAATTGATTTATAATTCTTTATTTACAATCGTCCAATTTGTTTCTTTCGATAATCAGTGACCATGTGAAAGTAGCTTACTCAACTATCATGAAAGATGCTTTATTCTGCTTTGATAAAATTTATATTAACTGTTCATTTTTAATTGAAATTAAAGATTTTATTATTCAATTACTTTCACACACGAATATATAACATTTATTGATCTGAAGCATGTTAAAAATTTATCTCAACAATTATTTAAATTCATTGAAAATTTTCATTGAAATTATACCACGATAAACATTTTAAACGTTTCATGCTCCAAATTTTATTTATCAAAATGCATCAAGGGCCAGACTGTTTCGGTCCGCGAATCAAGGTTTTGAATGGCGCGTACATTCCAACACATGTAACGCGCAATTATCTTGACAATTGTAGTCTTATATTGAGTCAAGGTGACTTCTCCGTAAAATGAGGTATGAAGTTAAACTTTATTTATCCAATGCTCAGTTTAACGCAAACCGTAGAACGTGCTTGACGTACCAAATTCTACGATTTTTTATAACAAACATTTTCAAAATTTATTGAAAAATAATTAATTTCTTTTGAACATAATGAGACTGAATTCAATTATTCCAAATTTCAAAGCCGAAACCACTCAGGGGCCTATTGATTTTTACACCTGGCAAGGGGATTCGTAAGTTTTTGAATTTATTAGATAAAAAATATAAAAAAATGTAATATACAGTAATATAAAATATCGAAATATCATAAAAGATTTATTTGAAATTATTGATATTGAATGCAAATTTTGAATCATTTTAACTCCTTAGACACCCAATTGCTCAAAATCTTGTAAATTTAAGTGGAGAAAGGACAAAATCTATGAATTTAATTTTGTTTTCTTGTCTTTGATGATTAATGTGGTTTCTTTTAAATAAAATATTATTGACATTTGTCATACTTAACCGGTATTGTAATGGCGCGAACAATGTTTCGACAATGGGGAAAGGTTTATGGTATATATAAAGGCTTAAAGTGAATTTTAAGTTATGCCATTTTTTAATCTGGTTGCAAAAGTGGTGTACATTTATTAATTTATTTATTTATTTATTTATTTTTTTATATAGGTGGGTTGTATTATTTTCACATCCAGCTGATTTTACACCAGTATGCACAACTGAACTGGGTCGCCTTGCAGTTCATCAACCCCATTTTGAACGCAGGAATGTAAAACTTTTGGCTCTTTCGGTAGATAAATTAAGCGACCACGTTGACTGGGTTAATGTAGGTATTACATCATAATAAAATAATTTATTTCATATTTCTTGAGTAGTGATTGTATCAAAATTTAATTTGATTGCATTTAAAGAGCTTTAAACTGAAAATATCATTAAAAAACATTCAAAAAATTATAAAGATGATTAATTAGAAATATTTCCTTCAAATTATAAATATTATATTAAAGTTTTATGTAATTAATAATAATTTACAGGACATCAAGTCTTACTGCCGAGATATTCCTGGTGCGTTTCCATATCCCATAATAGCTGATCAGGACCGAAATTTGGCTGTTAAATTGGACATGCTTGATGAAAATGACCGACAAAATCCAGACAAAGCTATGACTGTACGTTCTTTGTATATCATTAGTCCTGATCATCGATTACGATTAGCTATGATATACCCAACTTCTACTGGTCGTAATGTTGAGTAAGTATTAAGCATTTGCTCAGCTATTATGAAAAATCTCAATCTAAATCCTAAATAGTAATTTGATGGAATTTGAGTAAAACATTTTTAGATTACTTTCTCTGTTATTGAATGGTATTACAATATAAATTATTACAATTACAGTGAAATTTTAAGAGTGATTGATTCCCTGCAACTGGTTGATAAAAAGCCAGGGATTGCGACTCCAGCAAACTGGGTGGTAAGTTCAATTTTTAGTTTACTCAGTCACTATCATTGCATGGAAATATACTTAAATTTTCAGATTATAAATTACTATTTGTTTTTCTACAGCCGGGTGAAAAAGTCATGATTTTGCCGTCTGTCAAAGAAGAGGATATTCCGAAACTATTTCCTGATGGAGTCGATCGAGTGACAATGCCTTCTGGAAAAGTTTATATTCGCACTACCACAAATTATTAAAACCATTCAGGGTATTTAATATATATTTCTTCGCCATACGCATTACAATGTAATCTCAGCCTAATATTAAATTTTATACAAACAACTAACGATATACAAATTAAAACTAATATTTTGAAATTAGAGTTTAACGCTGGTTTAACTAATTTCAAAATATCAAATTCATTAAACAAACCATTATATTTTGCCTTTTAATAATATAGCTACTTTTTGAGAATGATTTCTGAAAGATATCAGACACATTAATTTGATTAAATTATAACAAATAAATTTTATAAAAAAATAATGCAGTTCGAATTTCGTAATAGAAGTAAAAAACTAACTCATTCACAGCGAATCAGTACTTACAATGTTTGGAGGTAATTTATGTCCAGGCAAATATTTGACGTTCTCATGTTGTTCATTTATAATTTCAGTTAACTTTTTTCCATCTATCATCTCTTCGTAAACGTACATTGTGACCTTTTCCTCAAATTTGTCACTGAATTTCGTGACATTTGCTCCGACAATTTTTGCGATAGCCGAGCCCCTTAGCAAAAATAAAAAATATTATAAAACGAGTTTCCCGTTTTGAGACATTTTTTATGTCTGGAACACCAAAAATGTTTCAATTTAATTAAACCTAAATTTACAATACTTTCAGTGTGTCAAACACGAAGTGTGTATCAAGATAAGACATTCGTTTTTCCAGTATGTACGAAATAGCATTTTTCAGATTTCCATTATTCTAATGAAATAATACCACAAATGTAAACTGTGGTCTTGCTCAAAGCGTTTTGAATTGTTATTTTATGCATGTTACATCTTTACGTAATTTGCTCACGTTAATGCATTTTCATGATTAGGCATTAAAATTCAAGAGAGTCGAGATGCGCACAAAAGATGTACACATGAAAAGTATGAGAAAAATATTGCGTTGTAGAAATCTCAATACCGCAATAACTGATTTTATATCTCAGATGTTAAGACTGCAAAGGTAAAATATTTTTCAAAAAAATAAAGTGGAAAGTAATATATAAATCGACATTTCATTCGAACAACTGCCTAAATTTCAGTCCTTGAAACATGGCAGTGGCACGCAACCTCGACTCATTTAAGTTATTACGAGTGCCAAGAGTGAAGATCAGTTGCTCATATATACACACATGTTACGGTGATATGAAACATTGCGTGCGTTCAAAGAATCATTTGTGCTTTTTAGATATCTATACCATTTCAGTACAAACGATTTATAATATTATATAACAATAATTTAATATCAAAATACTGAAAATAAATTAAATATATATTTCAATGATAAGTATTTAAAAAAAGATTAGATTCTGCTTTTTATGTTACTTCTGTATATCAAAATAATACCATCGATGAATTGAAGTTTAATCAGCTTCCTATGTTTCAAGACCTTAAATTTATTTTGAAAAATATATAATATTTTGTAATACAAAGAGAAAATTATCTCTGAAGAACGCAGTTTTTTTCCAGAAAATGTGATATATTTATTTATTGCATATAAAAAATACAAATGCAGTTTTTTTTAAATGCTATTTTTTATTCAAAATTTCAAAATTTACAATTGTATGTAATCATCAATAAAAAATCTCACTTACCAGTTGCCACTTCCAACAATACAAATCCTTTTTTTTGACATGGTTCCTGTAGTAAAATTTCAATCAACAACACCAACTATTTACGATAAGAAAAAGTAGCCGAAGTGGCAGCTCGAACTCGATTATCTTAACTGAACTACTGACTTCTTGGATCAGATTGTCTTCACTGACCTCAGTTGATGGTCGCAAAATGATTTTCATTTCGATCTGTTGCGCGCATCTCCTGGACCGAGGCCAATGGATGACCGCGAATTGTCGCCAAAATGACTGTTAAAATTAGTAGACAAATGACAATAGGTATAATCAATGCACTCGACTTTCGTTTATGAATCGATAATTACAAAATACGAGTGAATGAACGAACAAGTTTTAATTTTTCAATATTGCGTTTATTATTATTACTAATTTTTATTACAAAATAATATTGTTTATTAATTCAATATTAATCAAAGAATTTTGTATTCAGAATTAAAGCAATTAAATTAAAAATTAACTTATTGAATACTATGATGAAAAAAAATCTCGAAAATAAAGTGTAGAATAAATACTTTATTGCAAATACTTAATTATAACTGTTTATCAAAATTACAATAATAATTACTATAACAAGCAATTTTAATGTTTTGTCGCCATATGCTGTAAAAAGAAATACCATTTCAGTGACGCTTTATTAACAATAGTTTCCCCTTCATTAAGATAATGTACAGCATTTAAATTAATATTTTCATATATACATAAAGTCCTCTTACAGTACAAAATGTCGATTTCAGTTTGTTTCAAGATAAGTGTCTCACTTCGTTACATTTTGAGACTTTTTAGTATCTAAAGCTACCCAAAAGTCTCACAATAAGACACTTAATTTTACAATGTATGTTATTCTGTTTGATAAGCTACTCTTTAAAACTTGATATTTGGTATAAAAGTATAAATATAAAAAAAGCTTGTTAAATATGAATGTCATAAAACCCATACAATACGCTCATACAGAAAAATGTGATTATCTAAAATTAGTATTAAACACAATAATACAACTTTCATTCCAATGTGAAGTCAGGATCAAAATTACTACAAAATTAAAAAAAAAAATTAACAAGTAGCATAATGATTTGTCGTGGAAAACACGATGAAGCGATGAACAAATATGCACTTGGTTCTCTTCTTCAAAGTCGACATTTTGGTGATGTTCCAAACGTATCCAATGGATCTCTGTTGTCATAATTCCTAAATATGAATATTAGGTAATGAATCAGTGGTCAGTGATAATGTTAAAGAAACAATAGTTATGGAAACATACATATTTTAACATGACTCCAAATAATACTGATAAATTAAGTAAAGAAAAATAAATCTGATGGGGTTTTTCTAAAATGATTTAGCAATCATACAAGTATGACATTATTTTAATATGAGAGGATCAAATAATAGTTGTTAAAAAGAAAACCAACTTATGTACACAATAAATGATTGAAAAAATAATGCGTACATGGTTGAAAAGTCGATATTTTCTACATAAAGTGTTTGAATTTTAGTTATGAATGTGAACATGAAATGATTAAAGGATATTATTAAACTTACAAACATTTGACGTATGTAACAGAAAATATTTGTATATTTCTTTGATTGAGGTACATCGTTTTAGATCACATAACAATATCAAAAATTGCATGAAATCAAATAAAATTTTCAAAATATTAATTAAAATAAAAATAACCATTTGTTTTACAAAAACATAGTATTGTTTACATTTATCTATAGCAATTAAATTTTAATATTATTTTTTTCGCTATGATAACAAAAATATATTTGCTTCACTTCTTACAGCTTGATATTTATCATTATTCTTTTTCTTCAAATATTTATTTTCAATTATGTATTTTTATATTTATCTTTTCAGTAATAAGGGTACATTATGTACCAAGGGTTAAAAGCATGCGATTATTGCTTCCAAGAAAGCGGGAATAAAGATTTTATTTTATTCTTTCTCTTTCTCAAGGGAGCAATATTGCGTTTTTCGAGCGATTTTCACTTAAGTTTTTATTATATGATAGCTACTAACTGATATGAAAATTGTCAAATAGGTTGAAATGCTAAAAAGTAAAATTCTTGTAATTTTACTAGTAACTCTGATCTAAAATATAAAATATTCGATTGAATATATAATTTGTTTTTATTTTAAATAATAAATTGAATTTTTAATACTATTAAAAATGCAATTGTTAAAAGCTTCTCAGTTGAAAATATCATTTTTACTACATCTGTTTTAGCTAAAAAATGCTGTATTTTCATTAATAAGCCCCCTTCAAACTCTATTCTTGATATAGAACTTTAAATTTTCAGTCAACTTCTGAAATTCAGAAGACCAAGTTTAAAGTTCAGGAAGCCAAGAAAAGTTTAAGAGTGAAAACGATTAACTCTAGTTGTTAAATTAATATCTACAAATTTTTATTAAATTTATGCGTGCACTTTTCTTTTACTTTCACATTTAATGTTAAATTGTAAAACTATAATATTCATACTCTTGTTCCAATTCATGTTACGCGCAATGTTCTTAACAATAAGTATAACTTCTTTGGTTTATTTTTCAGGAAATTCGTTAGTTTAATCAAAAATATTAAAACTTAATTTCTAAAAATTTCAAATGAATAATATTCAAATTTGAAATTTTTAAACGATATTTAGTTGAAATATAAATAATGTTTAACAGTTTACTTCTAAAATTCAGTAGTACGAATCCCTTTATAAAAATTAATAAATTTGTGATAGATATTAATTTGCCGTTTGTAATATCTATTATTTTTCATCGCTTATTTTAACTAAGTTTATTACATCGTCAAATTAATAAAAATGTATCTTTGCTATACTTCATTTCGCACTTTCAGCCAAGATAAATTGTCTTGTTAAACGAAAATCTCTTTTTGCTGAAAATAGAAACGTTTTCTTAAAAAATATTTTTTTCACTCAAGAATGAGTGTATAATCTGTACTTTTTTCTGTGAAATTATTTGTGTTTATGTGGTTTAATGAACTTTGCAACTTTTTATCGCTACTGTTTCTCAATAATTTTTACAAACACTTCATGATTACCAATATCATTTTTTCTTTCCCTCTCAGATTCATTTATAGTTCGTCAAGTTGCGTGATATATACATATATCTACAAATACGTATCTTATGTACAAATACACTTTAAAGTGCAATCAGTTAAGATCTGTGCTATTACTTTGGAGCTGATATATCTTATTATATATAACTTCAGGCCGAGAATTTTGTTTTCGCTAAGTTTAAGATAATCTTGAAAAAATCTTAAAATTGTGGGTGTTACATCAACAGTATAAATGTGTATCAATTCAAATATTTACCAACCAAACCTTGATATCATAACAAGACATTTTTCAAATATGTTTCTCAGCCTTGCAATTATAAATTTCGAATTAAAAGCTTACATGTGTTCAGGATGATTTCGAATACAGTCGATTAGATCAGAAGCTCTCAATTCACCAATACAAATTCGATGAATCGCTGTGAACAATGGAAACCTGTTTTCCATATTTTTGGACTTCAACATGTAGTTCACTTCCTCCGCTGTGAAAGGTCCTTGTAACTTTTGACCGTTAAGCATCTCATTTTCCAGTTCTTGAATACTCTGAAAATAATGAAATTTATTTGTTTTGTCAAAGGCGTTGAAAATGTTTGTCTTAAATCAAATAAGAGGTTTTTTTACATTTCTTTTCTAAGATTTAACATTTTTCAAAACATATGCATTACAATTGATTAAACAAATGTCGTTAATTTAACATAAAAGGCAATGATCAAACTTACTTTTCCTGTTCTTACAAATGCCTCTGATACTTTCCGATTACGACCGCCATAGCAAGTTGTAATGAGATCAGCGACGCCGCAACTTTCAAAGAAAGTTGCCAGTTTTCCACCCGGAAAGAAAACATCAACGAATTTGATTATTTCCATGAGCCCTAATCGAATAACTGCAGCTTTCGTATTGTCACCCAAATCGAGTCCGTCCACGAAGCCAGCTCCACAAGCCACTATATTCTACAATGTGAATATACATGGTTTTAACAAATGTTTACTTTATCATGTATGCTCAGTCTGTAGGTACATACTTTCAATGCACCGCAACATTCGACAGAATCTACATCTTCGACAACTACAACACGGAAGTAGGATGTTTGAATTATATCTCTTAAAATAGGAGCCATTGTCTTATCTTTGCAGCCTATGGAAAAAAAATAATTTCTTCTATTACATACTTGTTAATTTTTACATTTTTATTCATTACATTTTTAAAATTATTATTATATACTTATATTTTTATTAAAAAAGAACAAAGACGGTAATTTTATTACTTTTTGTGTTAATGTGTGATGTATTGTTTTACCTATCGTCGTTTCACAGAACATTTCATCTGCAACTTCCGATGCAAGATTAGCGCCCATTAAAACCGATACAGGGATATGCAGTTCCCTGGATATGATGTGAGAAATAAGTTCGATACCGCCACCTTCTTTTTTATCGAAACCCTATATAAACAATTAACATAAATTACGAAACACAAATAATATAAATTGAAATATTTTGCATGACATTTTATACCAAATTTCAGTTATGTAAATTATAATTTTTTTCAAAATAAGTCTTTTTTAAATTAATTATTTTATGTATTTTGATTTTCACCTTTATTAACGACAAGCCAACTGCTGTCGGTTTTATTTTGCCTAAAAGCGTACTGCATATTCGACGGATGAACTGATGGGGTACAACGAAAATCAAAATATCAGCATCTTTTGCAGCTTCAACCACATCTGGGATGGCCACCTGAAATTATTTTAACATTGAATAAATATTTTAAATATACAGTACAGAAACAGTACTGAATTAATTTTTATCAAGAATATCATAATGTTCATAATTATACAAATAAAATATTAAAATGAATGAAATTATGATATATATGTATATTATATATTATATAACACTCCAGAATTATTCATTGAATATCATACCAGTCAAAAAATATTACAAATATTCTAAAAATATCATCACTCAATGTGCTCATAGGGATATGAATGAAATTTTCAGAGTCAAGGCCATTTTCCAATTGAGATAAATTTAAGTGTCATTTCTAATAGTAGATAGAATGTTAGTCAAAAGATATACACAAAATTATTACAATTTTTTGTTAATATTTTTGCAAATTCTTGCAACATTATTTCTTTATTTTATATTTTTTATTTTTCTTATTTAAATTCAGTATGCAAAAACTACAGTTTTAACAATCTGTTCTCACTTATACGTTTTGAAATACAAATTTAATTTGAGAACCTAAGCCTTGAAGGGAGTTTAGAGATAAACACGTGAACACGATTCACATGCACTTTACTCATTGCAACAACAGAGTGCATAATGACGTATTAACAAAGCCGGTAATTGTCACACAGATGTGGCTTTACAGTCGTTGTTTAAAATTTATTGAGGTACAATATGGTTAATAAGCCACAATGAACTATGATTTCAAGGTGTAGGTGATTAATTTAGAAAAAATTCTATCTCAATAAAAATTCGCTCAAATGCACGTGTGTTAGAAAACAATGCAATAAACATTATCTTATAAACTTAGACGGAAATAACGCGTCGTAAAGTGTAACTTTTCCTCAATTTTCATAAAAGTTTACTTCTTTATGCCAACGAATATTACTTGACTTATCAATAAAAACTGAAATTATCCAATTCAAAGACCTTTTTTTGCTACAAGGAGAGTATGATTTCTCGGAATGCGAGATACGTTTGAGAAAATTATATCTTAGATAAAGTTTCTTAAGTATACCTTTTTCCTTAGCTACCAACGTATAAGAGTTGTTTGTCAAGTTTTAGATGCTAAAAAGTAATTATTAACAACCTTTTGAACTTGATCAATAATGCATTAACGCTTTCTTAATACATTCATATCCCTCAGAGCATAAACTATAAATAACACATTGGGTGTTATGTAATACCAAAAGACGCTTACTGGTTTAACATCGTTCTTTGTGATTAAATTTGGAAACTTTCGACAAAGTCACGATGAATTCGTACGTCAGAACAAAATTTTTTTTTGACAATTAGAAGATCATAACTATTTATACCTAATTTTTTAAGCTTTTTTTTGTAAATTAAAATAACTGAAATGAATTGCAATTCTTCTAAAGTATTCAAACAAAAGTAAATAACAAAAAAATTCTTTTATGTGAATGTAAAACAACTTTATGTGAATAATTAAATGCAATAGTGCATTTCAAATTGTACAGATATTCGCAAAAGTAAGATAATTAACACTTGAGTGAATAATAATCTCGTAATACTACAAGAAAGTGTGAAAACAATTTTCGGCCATTTCTTATGAGTTCAAAGTTTGACTTATTCATTTGTAAACAAGTGGTAATTTTCATTCATGGCCAATTTTTGTTCAAATTTTTTAGCTATTACGTATAGGTGTTATAACAAGTAATCCAAACAGACTTGTCGTTATGTAACTTATGTATGAACGCAAAAAATTGATATCAAACTTAAAAACAATGGATTATTTTTATCAATTAAATACAGTTCAATTGACCAGAATACAAATATATTGTAATTTCGTGTTAACAAAATAATTATAAGTGCTTCTCTGCTGAAAAAATCCATTAATCCTCATTTAAAATGAAAGAAATTTAATCAAAACTTTGTTCATGTAAAATATTGAATTAAAAATAAACAAAATACTTATATAACATTAAGATTAAACAAATATATTAAACAAATATAATTGATGAAATGCATCAATTGTTTAATGCATAACAACTGTGCCACCTCTCATTCAATCATTTACTTATTTCATCCTATACAATTATCAATATTGTTTTATAAGATATTTGCCGATTCAATCCTATTGCTTAATATGTTACTCACTCATTTTTTCTGATAAGATTCAATGGGAATTTACTTGAACACGGTTACGATTTAAAATAATCCATTTCAAATGAGAGTTTAATGAGGATTTAATGGTCTTTAATGATGTTGAATAAGATCGTTTAACAAGGGTTTTTTTCTGACTGTCAATGACTTTAACTTTATTGCAAATAATCGCACTAGACGAATCAATACTCCTCGTACTGCACAACTACGGTCAAGGTCACTAGGACCAGAGATCCAACTCAACTCTGTCTTTACTTCAAAATCGAAATTCCACTCGGCCTATTTTATTTTGCAACGCTAAACTTAATATTATAACATTTTTTATACTTTTGTCGATTGTTTGTTGAAAGAATTTCTCAACTTACCACATTTTCCGGAAGTTTGTGATTAGGAAGATACTTGACATTTTCATGCTCTTCATTGATTATTTCAGTAAGTTTGCGACCATTAATAATTTCTTCATAAACGTACATCGTTACACGTTCTTCAAAATGGTCAAGATGTTGAGCATTGCTTCCTACTATTTTTGCGATCGCCGAACCCCTGTACAAAAATTTCATTTCATTTTTAAAATTCTATTAAACAGTTTTGAATAGTAAAATAATGGTACATTTTGTCTCACGGGAAGTAAAAAATAAATTCCCTTCCAAGTACGAAGTTTGCAATTTTTGTTTTCGCAATTGCACAAGGACGAAATTTTCAGTTATCTCGCGCTAAAAATGACATTTACCGATAACTTCCTAGGGAGCAAAATTGCGGTTTTCGTGCGCATGATGTAAAAAAAAACTTTTATTTTTTATCTTTGTTTTGTTGTTGTACATTAAAATAATTGAAGAAAATATGAGCAATCGAATTGCACCGATACGGTTTCGTCATTAAAGACTGTAATTTTAACCTTTGATCCTGTTACTTGAGGACGATGTCTCGGTTATTACAAATGATCAAAGTGCCTGCATAATTATCGCAATATGTTTTCAATTCTTTTTATAAATTGAGTCACCAATACACCTAAGTTATGAAATGATGTAACATTCTAAAAGAATAATCTTTTTTGGAAGATTATGTAATGTATTGGGTAACAATACATGAAATGATTTAAACCGATATTTTAATAACAATGTTAACTCTACGTGATTCACAACTTCAACGATTCTTCATGACGTTGTGACAAATTGTTTTTCTATGATGCAAAAGTAAAGATGTTCGCAAGCAAAACAAAATAAAATACAAATTTCAAATAAATCTTTTTTACGACATTGTATGCAATGACTTGTGCAACCGTTCTAATATATCGATTATATTGCAGCGAAACAATTAAAGAGCAGAGGATGTTGCAATTGAAATAGAAAATTGATTAAATTGCACATTGCTTTATCAATTTTTTGCAATTCATTGAAAAAAATATTATAAATTGTTAACGCTTTGTTAAGTTTGAACTCTAATTTTATGTACTTATAAACTTCTTGCATGTAAAATAAACATGACCAATTACACACAATACTTCTATAGTTAAGCATCAATTCCTTGTTATAATGATGTTTAAAATAAAATATAAATGTCCAGAACTTTTTTCAAAGTTTATTAAACTTTTATAATAATACATTTAACAAGTATTTGTATTTGTTCCGGGTTATAACAAATGAATAGGCAAACAAGTCTGAAAAACAAATAATGTTTACCATGTTTTATTGCGAAATTAATATGACGACAAGTTATTTATTTTTTAAAAAGATATAAATAACAATGCTCAGTAAACTGAAACCAATAAAAATCGATTCAACCAAGAAATTTAATAATTTATTTTTATTATTGCAAATTGATCTGGAGGAATATGTATATCCACGCGAATATGCGTACGTATGAAAACTGATAATTCAGAATATAGAATTTTGCGGTTTAAATAAAAGAGTAATAATGATGAATTGTTATTTGCGACATTTTTTAAAATTTAATTTCAGCTCCTGTGACTGTATCGATTAAACAAAATTTTATGAAACCTTTTACAATCAAAAACATAAATTAAATAGATATTTTTAAAGATATTTGGAATAATTTTTATTTCGTAAAATTAGAATTTATATATTATTATCATAATTATTATAAGAATTAGAAAATTCGAATTAAACAAATTACATTTTATAACCCAAATGAAACAATTACAATTCATTACATTTGATTTATATTTTTTATCAAACAGACAATATTCTTTTAATCTTAACATTTTGTTATTCTTAAAACGATTGGACAAAATTTTGAAAGTAAATACATCAAAAACTATTGCAAACACTACAATGTTGGAATACATAAAATGTTCA
The DNA here is from genome assembly GCA_022817685.1 of Aradophagus sp. ZL-2020. Lineage (NCBI taxonomy): Eukaryota > Metazoa > Arthropoda > Insecta > Hymenoptera > Scelionidae > Aradophagus > Aradophagus sp. ZL-2020. The sequence goes on from JABFOV010001391.1 coordinate 25,187, forward strand.
ATAAATTGACTGCTTTATTAAGTGTTGTTTAATTAAAATTTGACGTCGATAAAAACCGATACCACTCTTTTACTAATCACGTTAGGCAACGAGTTCTCAATCCATCAGTCCTTTATGCAAAAGAAGAAAAGGAAACAAAAAATTTGAGCACATGCTCCTATTAACCGGTTCCCAAATAACGAGCAGCATGGAGTTATGCAAAACGCCGCCAATCTCGTTAGTCCATTTTTATGTGAAAATATTCATTTACTTCAACATTATCAATTTACTTTTAATTCAATAAACATTGCTCACAAAAAAACATTATTTTTCCAATCATGAATGCAAAATAAAAGATTCCAAAATAAAAATCATTTTCATTAAAATGATTTTAAATCATTATAAATCATTTTCATTTACATATATATATATATATATATATATATATATATATATATATATATATATATATATATATATATATATATATATATATATATATATATATATATATATATATATATGTCTGTTTCTGTACTCATTTTGTTATACACAGTAAAAAACTACTAAAAACACACATTATTTATT
>JABFOV010001392.1:0-25746 GCA_022817685.1 Aradophagus sp. ZL-2020
ACATTAAACAGCCTAATAATTTTTTTGAATGTAAACAACGAGTTGTAATAACTAACAATATTCTGTAAAATTAATTTGAATTCATTGATAACAATGCTACTACGACTTCAATTTTATTAAATATTCCCTGCTTTTCTACACTCAACTTCGGTTACTCTTGCATCTTTGAGATCAGAACTTCGTCATTTTGGCTACGTTTCTTTATCGACAGATCAATACAGACCAATGCAATTGACAAAGACCGTACTATACAAAAATAGTAAACTAGAAAGAAATAGCTAAGTAGAACTGTGCAATTTGCTGGATAAAAAAACGTACATCGTTCATATCGTTCATAAACACGTACCCGTCATAAAGGCGTGTTTTCATGACAGTGATTTCAGGTGTACATATATATATTATATATATAATTTGAGAAAAAACATGTGAGAATGTAGTTAGTTATTTCTCAGAATTTCCAGAAGGTGTAAAGATAATTTTTAACTATTAAATATTGATCATTAATTATTTTATATGTCAAATTATGATCCATGTAAAGTGTTTGCTTGCAAATTACAAACTTGCTTAAAAAGTATAAACTAAAATCATTAATTCTAACCTACCTTTTGTGATACAAATTTATCACAGGTTTCAACTTGGTTTTTCAGATAACGTTTATCAACCGTCTAGGTGTGAAAGTATAATAGAGCAATTACGGCAGTGCTGTATAAAACATAAAACAGAGTCTCTGGTTTGTGATGGTATAAATATTTCGGAACCTTACGATCATAAAACCGTAGATTATGTAAGTATTCTTGACATCATAATTATTGATTTGATTTTGGGTCATTCCTCCCGTATTACCATTCACTTATAAACAATATTTTTCAAAATAATTATAATTCATAATTGAAAAAACGATTTTCAGTAACTTTTTTTTCATAATATTGATCTTACGTTTTTTGTAGACCACAAATAATAATAAAAAGAAAGCCATAATTTCTTTTTTTTTTTTAGAAAAAAGCTCAAAAATAAGTGATGTCAAGTGTAAGAGATCAACATCGGAAACAAATACCAAATTTGAAGGATCGGAGGAAGTTAAAAGAGCACAGTTGGCTTTTTAGGTATCCAAGAGTTGGCATATATGGATCACTCGCCTTCACTTTTGTCGCCCTTTTTGCTAGACCACTCTATGAAATTTTTATTCGCGATCATTCAAAGCCATATGTACCTTGGATTGTGATAGATGACGATTAATGTCATACGCAAAGAGAAGAGAATTATTATTTGACTGATAATCTTGAAATGGATCCTGTTAAAAGTGCAAGACAACGATTAAGTCAATATCCGTTATTTTTAGCTGAATGTAGCAAGGCTGCAACAAAATACGCATCTTGTTGTACGACCAATCACAATTTAACAAAAAATAGTTGTCATGCAGAGTTTGAAGAACTGAAAAATTGTTTAGTGAAAGCTGCGTTGAAAAGAAAAATAAAGTTATGATTGACATATTGTATAAAATGAAGTTGCCATTTTCAAATTTTACATTACACTGTGTTGCTGGTTTTTTAATCAGATTAATTTTAATTGCGTATGCCAACTTTCATGATCAAGTATTTCAAGTTCCATACACTGATGTGGATTATAAAGTATTTTCTGATGCTGCAAGATTCGTGACTGAAGGAAAATCGCCATATGATCGTCATACTTACCGTTATTCTCCAATTTTAGCTCTAATTTTGACTCCCAATATATACATTCATCATGATTTTGGAAAAGTTTTATTTTCCTTTATCGACATTTTTGTAACAGTTGTTATCAAACTTATTCTAATTAATCAAAAGATGGCTAATTTCTGTTCCTACTTGTGGTTATATAATCCACTGACTATTATTATTTCCACTAGAGGAAATGCAGATTCTTTATCAGCACTCCTGGTTCTCTCAACATTGCTAGCCATGAAAAAAAGAAAATATATTTTAGCTGGGTTGATTCATGGTTTATCAATTCATTTTCGATTGTACCCTTTAGCTTTTAGTCTGATTTTATACTTATCATTGAAGACCAAGAATTACTTCATTCCTAACGCAAACCAATTAAAACTCGTGTTCTCTTGCATTGTTACATTATTTACCGTTACTGCAATATGTTACTTGTTTTATGGCTACCAGTTTCTTTATGAAAGTTTAATATATCATTTAATCCGTAAAGATACAAAGCACAACTTTTCTGTATACTTTTATATGTTTTATCTTTCGGCACATTTACAACCCAGTTTACTTGAAAAAATGTGTACTTTTTTACCACAATTAATATTGTTGATTGCAACTTCAATTCGATGTGGAAACGAAAGATTACTCACATTTGGTATCTTTTTAGAAGCTATGATTATGGTTACTTATAATCCAGTGGTAACATCTCAGTATTTTTTTTGGTTTTTGTCTCTGTTGCCTGTTTGTTTACCGATATTGAAAATGAAAATTAAAAAATGTCTTGTACTGATTACTTTATGGATGGCGAGTCAAGGATTGTGGTTGTATTTTGCATACTTACTTGAATTTCAAGGTCATAATACATTTATTGGTATATGGATTGCGAGTTTGATATTTTTTATTGTAAATGTTATAATTATAATTGATACATGTAACTCTGTAAATGTTTATTAAGAGATGTCAAACTTTACGTCACATCATGTATGCTTTTCATAGCAATTATTGTTTAAATAAAATATGTTAAAACAATTCAAATCGATATTAAGTAATTTACTAACGAGACATATCTTACTTATTTTTGGAGTAGACGAAACAATGTATTTATTTATTGAAAATACCAAATAATCTTGAAAATGAAAGAATGGCAAGGATCTGTCCCCAAATTTCTTTTACGAATAATTCTTAATTAACAGCACCACTTTTTTTTAATAATTCTTTTATGGAATCTATTTTCTTGTTATTATTGATCAAGTTTGTAGTATTATTTTTGTCGAAAATTATCAAAGCGATTAATATTTTACTTTAACTTGAGGAAACTTGATTACTATAATAATAATCATCAAGCTTGCTGCAAGAGCCATTCAAATGGCTGCAATAGCGATTTAAAATGGTAATGTTATTTTAATTGCACACAGGGAAATATCTCATGCATCATTCACACAGTGTTCCAGCAATTTATCATTTTAAACAGCGAAACGTCGATTTTGGCACCTAAAATTAACTGCGTTGAATTTTAGCAATCACAATTGTGCAAAATAATGTTCTCACCATGTGTATATTCAACGCCAGTATTACATTTCGATGTAGATTAGATTCAAAACCATCAAAGCAGATGTGTTTTATCCTTATTTTATCATATCTTCATAATTTTTCATCAAGCTTTTTCGTCCTGCAAATTCACCCTTTTAAAATATAACATTTAATTGATGAATAACGTTCAGATATAGTAAAATTTGTATTAACGTTTTAGGTTTACTCAGTCAGCTTATGAATAAAACATAATTCGCTTCAAAGCAGTATTAATCCTACGTCTCGCTTCCTTGGGGTACCTTGAAGCCAATTGACAGACACCGCGCTGTTGGGGTAAAAGTGTTTTTATTTTCTTTGCCACAGTTTCGTACAGTTTCATTTAGCTTCTTCAGTTTTTCTTCGTCTCTTTTGCGTATAATAGTCATTCACAGTTATAAAACTAACTAAACTTACAAGATACGATGAGCAATGTTTTCAATTATTTACACAAATTACAAATTGTACGATACAGAGATGCGTTTTTTCGCGATAAATACAAATTTGCAATAATTTACTTTCTGCGCGCTTCCTTGTCTCCGTTTCTAAGCACTCCCAAGTGGAAATTCGAGATTGGCGCAATGAGGACCCAGTAGCGACCGTCGGCGCAATGTTGGCTGTGAAACGCGAGTTCAATTTGTTCCAGTACTAGAAATCGACTGTCAGGTTACTATGGAACCAATACTGGGTCATCAATGGCTTGATGCTGGCTTATTAATTTACACTAGGCTTCCACGACGTCGTACACTCACGACTTCGACATTTCCACATTTTTGCCCACAAATGTCTACAAATTCCTTGTTGATGACTTTAAATTGAATTGAAATGCAAGAATTTGTTGTAAATGCAATACACTTCTTAAACGCAGCCACACTCGCGTACAAAATCGTGGATATCTAGTGTAATTTGATTATATAATTAATTAAAAGAACCATTATTTTTACAATTCGTTAATATATCTTACAGATAGATTATTGAAAATTAACTTTTCATTCGTATAAGAAATATTGAAATAATAACATATGACAATTCACCGCGATGAAGAAACAGCCAGTACTTGGATAATATCTCATGGCGACCGTCGTTTGTCAGTACTGGCTAAAGATTGCATTGTTTGTTACTGTTGGCGCAATAATAGTATATTGTGCAACGAGGACAGAAAGTGGATTATTCCTGACGTGTGGTAGCCCGTCGGTAATTATGACCTTTCCACCCATGTCGCACATGATACTTCTTGTAACGAGTGCAAGAAAAGTACTGTTCTCACTGCTTCTTTAAAGAAGCAAGTTCCTACTTTTCTGGGGTAGAAAAGTACATTTTTCATCCTAAGGCAGAAAAAATAATTTTTTCCATTCTTGAGCAGAAGAGGAAATTATGATATAACGCCGAGGGTGGAAAAATGAACTTTTCTACAGGAAGTAGAAAAGTGCCAATTTCCGCCCACTAAATAGGTTTGTAAAATAGTAATTTTCTTGCACGTGCTGAGAAAAAATATTTTCCACCTAGGCTGCTCTATACTTTTGTGATTGAAAAGAAAGCTGATGTTTGATTTGAATGAAAAAATCTGTCGCTCTTTAATGTAGCTTTGCAAAAAGAACAAGCAAGGCTGATTCGTCGTTCGTTTTCTTTTAATTTTTATTACGAAGAAAGGGGGTGGGGCGCCTTGTACAAGAATTTTATTAGTAATTGATAGGCTACCCTGTGTCGTTATTATTCATTATTCTTGCTATACAAATATGTTTAGTCGAAGATGCAGTATGCATATATGAAAACAAGGAAAGAAAATTGTATGAAGATAAAATGTTGAATTTTTTTTACTAATTTTAATTTGATTTGCCACAAATAAGACTAGCTGTTAGTTTGTCGATCAAACGGTTAAATGAGAAAGTAATCGTATTGACTTAATCAATTTTTTTTAAAGTGAAATGAGGCTAAATGATTTATTCTTTAGATGACGTCATGGTGTATAAAAAAGGTATAAAAAAGGCAGGGAGGGATATGAATTTTAAGAGTGTTTTTTTTTCTTTTGTACAATTATACAAACAATTCAGAAAATGTACAACTTTCAGTTTGATTTTACAGCGACAAAAAGTATTATCAATACTAATTTTATCATTCTATTATCAATAGAAAGATAAAATTTGCAAATATTAAACACTGTAGGTGTAAAATATAATATCAATGTTTCGTTTCATTCATAATTGTCATTCAATTGCTGTTAATTCTATACTTCATATTAAATTGAGTTCATTTAATCATTATCATGATTATGATCTAAAGATCGTAATGTATTTTTAAAATATTAAATGCACATTGATAATATATAAAAGGTATAATAACAGTAATTACAAGTTATAATTTATTAATGAACGTTCAATTGATTAATTTAGTATAATGCCAATAATGTCTTCAAACTATGACGCCATCTAATGAGTAATTTTCATGGTACATTTTCCAATGTTAATTATTGCTACCTATTTTAGAACATTTTTCAATTAACATTTTTGTCTTCGTTTCCTCATTAAGAAATATTTGCATATTGCTATGCACTATATGAAAAGAGCGTACGGCGAGAAAATGGCTTGTTTTTTATTCCTGCTTTATTTACAGATATATTTATGTACAGTGAATTGTTAGCGCTCATAAATGATCTATTTTTATAAATCTTTATTCCGTTAGTGCCTTTTTAAATATATCTATACATATATGTGTTCATATATGTATTCATATACTTGAAATATTTCATTTATTTATCTATATTCTATTTCCAATATTGACAATAGATTTATATATATATATGTACATACATACATGTATATAGATACACATATACATATATGTATGTATGATTTACTAAATTTGCTAGCTAATATACAATCGCGATTTAATAAAACCACGTATTGAGACCCGATTGCACTTACTCTTGCATTTCACAAGAATGAGCAGAACAAACGAGCTTTCAGGCCAAATGGAAACTTGTTTTTTGACGAGCTATTATTCATAACTGCACGTCAATTTCGAAGTTAATGCGACATGATTATATTAAAGCGATCATCGCCATGCACGCAACTAACAAATACAAAATCAGACGAAGTTTACAAAAATATATAGATTACGCGAAGTTTCTGTAAAGATGTCCACAATTTATTTACAATGTCAAATGGAAATCGCACAATTTGTCGAGAAATGAACAAGCATTATTCGCAGGTATTCGGATAAAGATAGTCATGGTTTTGCGAAAGTTGTGATTTCATTAGCACCCGTGTAAAATATCAAACAAAATACCAAAAAATGTTCAGATATTGGCATTCAAATGAAAATATTAATTTCGTAACAAATCATTTACTAACTTTCTCTTTTATATAAATTATTGAAATTCCAGAAAACAAGTTACAATGCATTTGTTACAAATAGTATAGTGTGCGACATGGTCGAAAATCATTAACTTTCTTCCCTAGTTGCACAATATACTTTTTTCTGTCAATGTTCGGCGTTTGGCCATGCTGTTGCATCAGCGATACATTTATGTATTTAAATATCAGAAAATGTTGTATGTCTCAGCTTATTGTCAGTCAATCACAATTATTTTGTTTGACATTTTGCTCGAGAATCAACGAAATTGTAACTTGAGCAAAACAACGGCGCCACGTCCATACGTAATGTAGATGGATTGATATAATTAGTTTGGTGTACTCAGATATTGTCTTCGTGTGTTAAAAAAACTGCGGGAACCTTTACAGTCGAATCTTTACATCGTATATTTCAATAACATAGGTATCTCGTTATTAATTTTGGTTTACAATTAAAATAAATTAGATATCTAATAAATAAGCAACGATTAATGCGTTATGTGAGTTTATCAATACAATGATCTGAAATTTAGAATAATTTAACGAATTTAAATAATTTGATTAAATTACTAGACGTTTCTAAACAACGTTTTAGAAAAATTGGGGCGTCGAGAAATCAACATTGAGAAAAATTAATTGTTAATTAATTATAACTATCTATAATGCTTCAAGTCTTACAACATACGTGGAAAATGTAATTAACTTTTAATAAAGATGATAATGTCTTCATTGATTTTATCTGCTGGTTAACGGAAACTTGTTTATTAACGGGAGTTCAGAAATTGCAAGTAGACATTTATATATACTTGCGGCAGACATAATGTGTATATATCGAAACCTCTTATCGATAAAGTTCTAACTCAGATTTGCATTCTAAATAGTCGTAATTCAGTTTGGCATTCTAAATCGTCGTAACTCAGATTTTCTTTCTAAAAGATCGTTACACGGTTTTGCATTTAAAAGAGTCGTAATTCAGATTGTCATTCTGAAACGTTGAATGCCAATAGTACGAAATTTAATTAAGCCAACTAGTAATGTTATAATTAGAAAAGCTCATTTGGAAAATCATTGTAAATTCATTCTAATTTTACAGTCTTTTTTAATTGTATTTACTGTCTATACTTTGTTTTCTTAAATAAATTAAGGTAATTTCGGATAGTTAAAAAATTGAAAAAGTTGATTAAAAATGACAGAAGCTGACACAATATGAATCACATTTAAATACTTTCATCATTATAATTCATTAATCCATAGGAGTAGTGAGATGAACGTAAGAATTTAAAAAGAATTCTTTCAAAACAAATTTTACTACATCTTATTGCTATGGAAATAATATAAGGATTAGATTAATCTACGTAAAAATTATAATAAGGTTTATATCGTATTAAACTATTAAAAAAAATTGATTATAGTGTAAAAACCTTTGAATTAGTAGTAAAATAAGAATTCCTGGCAGAAAACTGTAATAAAGTTCTGATGTTGCAAATTCATTTTAGATTTAATGATTTGGCTTTAACGAGATATAGTTCAACTTAAAAATTATATTTTTTTCTTCAAATTTCTAGCTATATACACTACAAATAGTATGTATATTATGAACTGAATTTTATTACTTTAATTTAACAGTGTTTTCTTTGATAGTACAGCATTTCCTAGTTGGATTGACTAGGAGATAATATTGAAAATGTTCGAATTTAACAGCTTGGCCCGCAAGAGCCATTCTGGCTAAATCCGAGTGGATTTGTGTCATATGGGTTAGCCTGGAAAACGTAAACAAGCGCGTAGAAGGTAATTCGATTTAATGTTATCACAAAAATCCGTCGAAACTTAACGTTAATACGTAAGTGAGACGTTTATTTTATTTTCTTTACTTTTACTTAATATCGATCCCTTGTAAGGGTAAAATCCAATAAACTTAGTGAACATCTCCAAACTTGCTATTAACGTCTTTTCATTGAATTTTAACAAAACTTTTAATCAATTAATTTACTCACAAAAATTGCTTCAGTTGAAATTACAGGAAGTAGTGTACTTTGCCATTTAAATAGTAAATTCATTATTTGGATTTTTCAGTGCGTGCTCCATTGACTGATTGATCAAGTATTATATTTTGACACTGATAACATTACAACATTAATAACACTATTTTATATAACTGCAATTGTTTATTATAATATATAATATAGCAACTATACTATAATTTATAAATATTAAGCAAAAAGGAAAATAATAAGTGAAAAGAAACAATTTCCATTTTCCATCCTATTCTTGCGATAATAAGAAAACTAATCGTTTCAGACTTCGGACAGTTATTTGCAAAAAGTGAGTAATAAGTTTTTAAACAATAACTTACAATAGTTAATTTTAATTGTTGCCTAATTGTTACTTGTATAAATACTATAATTTGTTGCAAAATTACTTTTTTTTTTAAAAAAAAGCAACAAAGTTGCATTGCAAAATAAAAAACTGTAAGTTTTATAACTATAACTGTAACGTAATGCCTTATTTCCGAAGTCTGAATAATTTTATCAAGTTTTTTAGATAGATTGGAAATACTAAAGTAATCATTGGTCTATTCATAAAGAAAAAAAAGGCATTTGTTATTTTGGAAATTAAAACATTACGCGATACAATTTTCTTGTATCAATATTGAAAAAAAAAAAAAAATAGGTCAGATATTTATGAACATCACATTGATAACAAATTTGAGTAACTTTACTGAATACGATGCGGTGTAAAAATCAGTTTTGTTGAATTTATATACATGTACTAAAAATGTAAGTCCAACATCCAAACAAATAAATATTTATAAGGTTTTGAACATTTTTCAAGAATTTTTTCAACATATTTGTAATTCAAATAACCTTTTAAAATAAATCAGACAAATTTTCACAGATATCTAAGAAATAATTGACATTTTTTATCACATGAGACCTTAATATTTATTTCTTAGAATTTAACATCTGACTTTGCAACTACGGAGCTAATTGATTTCGAACAATAGCAGTCGAACAAGTGCTTATAAATTTTTAAAATAGTTTATTTAAAACAATTCAAATTTAATGAAAATTTGATTGTCCTTTTAAATCTACCCTCCGCTTCAACAAACAAGGCCAGGTTCTAACAATTGACATTAGATCAAAGTATCATAGAATCATAGAAATAAAAGCAAAAAATGATTGAATTGATTAATTAAATAAGTTTTCGTCCTAATAATAATATTAACAACAATATTTGGACACGTAAATAAATAATGCAAAATATCATTAAAAATATATTTAAAAATCTCTTACTAAGTTATAGAGCTGAGTTTTTTTTTTAAATTATGCGGAAAAGATTTTTGACTATATACTTTATGAAATCAGAAAAGTAACACTGTTTATGTAACTGTAGATTTGACTTTACTTAATTCAGATAAATTTTAAATTTATAAATATGTATCTCAGCACAAGCGATTTTAATACAAAATCATTTAAAGGCTGTAAAAAAATGATTTGTAAACAGTAATGGAGTTGGCTTTTATTGATTGTATTGTTATTAATTAGAACCTTACCTATCATAAATATATTGCAAAATGAATAACTTGTATAAAATTCCTATTGTACATTTAAAATTTATTCATATAGCTAATATTAATTGACTTAGATCAAAAAGTTGATTCAATATAATCTATTTAATAATTATGGAATGGCAATAAATTATACTACCGTCAAAAGCTCAACAAAGACAAAAATTTTGAATCCATCGCAACTGTGAAGAAATTAAAAGTATTGTTAATTTTTTTAATAGTATAAACTAAAAATGTACATATATGTTGATTGTAATAACAAAAAATGTTGTATCAAGTTTTTCTACACAATTTTGAAAATAATTCTTCAGTTTACAATGGCCAAGCATAATTAACTCTGGTTAAACATTCATAATGAATCAAAATGCGAATGTGATCATAATAAAATCTTATAGATTTCATATAAAACAAATTTTAGCATACTGTGATTTCTCATAAAATCTCATAGGATTTAAAAAAATCGCATAGTATTTCAGAAATATGTCCTTTGTATAATGTTTTCTGTAATTTTATAAATGTCGATATGAAAAATAATAACATAACAAAATTTCACAATGCAAAATCGATAAGATTTCATGGTTTATGAATCAGTAACCAGAATAATTAATACATTTTTACTTTCTAATCCATATATGTGTATATGTTTTTTTAGAAAGATATTAAGAAGATGATAATTTTCTTTTAATCAAGTATAAACATTCAACCACAATAATCTCATCTTTATCATACGTGCATGGAAATTACTACATGATCTGACCAATAAAATGTCAGAAAAATGACAGATTTCGATAGGTCATTTTTTTAGTGCATTAATATGGAAAAGTACACTTTACCTTATCTATAGGCAGTGGGCCAATTTACTTCCATTTTATTTGTACGGCACTGGAGATATTTTCATGCACTTATAATTTAAAGTACAGTATACAAGGATGAATAGTTTGCAAATTTTTGTGAGGGCAAAATATTTGCACTCAACTTTACTTTATGCAAATAATTCGCTTTCATCGAGAATTGACAATTTTTCCTTTGTTGCATACTGCACTGTTATCTAACAATTCTTAGAGCTTATATATTAATAAGAATTTTATTGCAGGATCACTGGAAAAATAGTGTTTAGAATAAGTTTTTATAACTTCAACGAGAAATAAAAAAAGTTATAAAATAATGAAATAAACGATTTAAAATAAAACATTTCATAATCAAGCATATTTTAAGTTTGATTTTAAAACACTTAATTTTCGCAGTGATCCAAACTTGGATTAATAATGTGTTAGATATACTATGTTCAAGGTAAAGTTTATATTTTGCATGTTTATTTTAATATCATCTAATTCTAATTATTAAATCGCCTTAGTGATTTGGCTTAAAATCTTTTGAATAAATAACTTAATATTCTATACTTATATTTTATGTGCTGTTAATTTAACAATTAATTTTTCTCAATGACTTAAGTATGAATTGTAAATGTATGTACATTCAAAAATGACAATAAAAATCATCTGATTTCGCTGATTTTTTTCTTATTTTATATTATGTTATGAATTGAATTCACACTTTTGAAAAATTGGCGATAAATCGTGTGTATGAATGAAATGAAATGTGAAAAATGAGAGATGTTTCTAATTGAAATATTAAGAAACGCGATTTTCATGTCGTAGCCTGAATCTATCCAGTTCTGAAACGATACTTCAACGAATTTACAAATATGTCTCTTAAAAAAGATTGTCAATACCGAGTGTTAAACTCGCGCTGGACTTCATTCGATATTCGAAGTCACGTTTGTTAACATTTACGCATAAGCGTAGGAAGGCGTCGTACTACGATCGCTCGTACTAATCGTTCGTACGAAAATGACGCAATAGCCGATAATGGAAGAAAAGTGTTTCAGCTGAATATTAGTGATAAACTAAATTATGTTGAACCTTAATATTTATCACTAATTTTCAGACGAAGTCGCATATGAGTTTAACTATAAGTCTTATATGAACAGTCAGTTTAATAATCAACTAAATTCCTAGGAATCTCTCGGCAATATTATTATAAAAATTGACTTCGATAATTAAATTCTTTCTAAAATGCCAAAGTTAAAGATTTATATAATTTAAAGTATCTTTCTAGTAATTAATTTCAGTTGAATATTATAGATTTTCTTCAGAGAAATCAGCCATTATGAATAGTAAACAAATTTGTTACAAACATTTTTTTTGACACTACACTTGTGACAAAATACTTATGAAAATACTTGGTTAAAGTTTTAGAGTGATTTCTAATTTTGTTTTGTACATCAAAAAGCGAGAGTTTGGGACAATCATGATAATTGTTGTATAATTTCAAATATATCAATCGAAACTCTCAGAGTGAAAAAATTTGACTAATATAATTTTGTTGCTAAATAAAATTTTCATTTTCGCTCAGTTAATGCAGCCGTTTTTGTGAGCAGCTAAGATTGAAAATAATTGTTGTTGATTGAATAAAATATTTCTGAATGATGTCTGACCGAATTTTTTGACAATTCATAATGACTTTTCTCCCCTAAAAAACACCAAATATTTAATTAATTAGGAGTAATAATTTTAAAATACTTTAAATTTCATCGTCTAATAAATTATTATAAAGATTAACTTGATTCAAACAGCAAAAATGATAGGAAGTCTAAACCTTCCTCTACTAGCCACTCTAGAAATTTACAAAAGACAGGGAACCTCAAAACAAAACGTTCGCGATATACGTGTATAGTCGTGATCAAATTTTAAGTAGTTACACTGAGAAACGCATCAACAGTAAACGTGGACTGTTACTTCAACAGATTCAAACTTTAATCCAACAGTCCACTTTCGTCAGTGTAACTAGAGTTGAGGGCCACATTCTCACTTTATAGCGTTGCGTAGTAAGAATCTGGCAATGGCCGTAATCGAATACTTAATAATAATGCAGCAGGTTTCACACGTTTCGGCAGAACGACCTTTGTTCAATCCACGTTAAATTTTGAGGAAGAGACAAAGGTACACTTGTTAGTGTGCTTGAGTAAAAATTTGTGTACCCGCAAAGTAACATTACTAGATCAAAGACGATACAATTTCGATCTTTTGGTGTTATTAGAAAAAGATCACGATCTACTTTCAAGACATAATTTCAGTCAATAAATCATCGTATCACGATTGAAACAAGACGAAATTCATTGTCGACGAATCGTTCGGTGAGAGATCAGATCGAAATGATAACTGGACAGAAAGGAAAGCGTTCGGTGTAAATCCTAACGACGAGCAATCCATGTCTTGACGCGCGCAGACGCCAAAACGTTAATCATTTATTATTTACAGCAACAATAATAGACACGAATGAGCAGTATGTTCATAGGTCAATTGGAAAAAATGCGCGATGCCCGCGAAAAAGTCGGGCGTGGAAACCTCCGCCAATGAAGGCAATGTGACTTTTATACAAGTGCAAAAATAACAGTCTGATTTCGGCAGTGACAACGCGTCGCATCGTCAGAGGATAGACGAAGTGGCAGTGGTCCAGGACCCGGTAGTCCGGTGGAACTCCGACATTTCGAAATCAGAGCAGCGTTCTCCAGCGAGCGCCGAGTAATCCCAATATTTGCCAGCGGACAACGCAGACCGGCGCCGGCGGCGCTGTAGTAGCAAGCTCGTGAGCTCGCTGTTACGCTGTTCTACGAGAATACGATGGTCTCTGCTAGCTCGCCGCAGTTGCTCTAGCATGTTATCTATCTGACGTAACAACTGACCGTTCGCGTCGTTGTTCGCAGACGACTCCCCCGAGCCGGTCGCCCGATTCGCTCGGTCCGAAATAAACAGTGCTTGACGATAATTGACAGGCTTGGACGATGCGAGCGCTATCTGGCATAGAATTGGCGACAGTCGCTGCTCATACCTCCGGTGCTGCGGTGGAAGTCGAGCTTGATGCGTGTCCGCGGAAGAACCGCGGCCATATTGACGGTGCCGATTCTAGTTCGATAAGATCTCCTGATCTCATACATGCGTCGCCAGCGTGCTCACCGCCGACGTGCGTTTCACCGTGGCCACGCTGCCGTTAGGTCCGCCCGTTATGTAGTGCGCTGATAATGGCGCCTGAAAAGTGTACATTCGTATGTCTTAGCTTTACAGTATAATTTACATATTAAAACTCCGAAGGAAGACTATGTCATCATCTTGATTTTGTAAAAAGACTACGACGATTGGAAATATAGTTTACATTCTGATAATAGTTGATTAAAGAAAAGAGTTGCTCGATAATGAAATGCATCAAATAATTTTTAATATAGTTTTTATGACATATCAGTAAAATTCACCTGTGGACTAGCACCGTTAAGTGCATTCAAGCTATTCATCCTCATGGCTTGTGTGTACGGTGGTGGAGCTGGAGTAACACCCGGTATGGCAGTATGAGGTGCATGCCTTAGTTGTTCTGCAGCTGACATCCTGTTACATATTTATAAAGTTTAAATAAAGTATAGTAAATAGCGAATACCGTAATAAAAAGAATTTTACATTAAATAGAAAAAGTTGTGGTAATTTTCTGTACAACTTCTTTTTTTCTATGTGTATATTCGTTATATTGTACAAATATGTAGTACGATAAATTTACAGTTACCTAAGGTAGGGATTGCCGTATGTTGCAGAGAAACGTGGATCTATGATAGGCGGCACAGGCTGTGGTGCATTTGTTCCTAAGTTGCTGGAACTCAATCCAATCTTTTTCGGGGCGAGTATACCGCTGGATGGAATTCGGCTGAGAGATTCGCGTGACGCCCCTACGCCTTGCGTTGTTGGTGGCATGTAGTCTCGCGTGTAGTCCACGTATGGCACGTATCCGTTATTGTTACTCCCATCCTGAAAAAAAGCATACACGTTATCTCTTTCAAATATATTTCAAGCCCCCGACGAATCGCCCAGAATCAGCCGCTATTTTTGCCACAAATTATCATTCCGGCCACGATTCCAATATATTTCCACAGCCGTCAAAAAGCGCTTCAACTCATTTTAAGTTTGTCATTTTTATGTGCCACATTTCTCGTGTGACAATGCGATTTGTAATTTTAACGTGAAAAAGTATCACAACGTTTGTCGGTCGATTTAGTGCATTCGCTTGTGATTTTATATCAAATAAATTGTTGTAACACGTGCACGGAAAGTACTCCTTTTCATGCACGGAGAGAAAGAATATCCCTAGAAGGAGCGTGGAAAAAAAAAGTTCTGCCGTTACATGTTGTGCAAAAGAACTTTACAATGTCCCATACTTTTTTCGCAAAATCGTTCTATCTAGATAATATTTATGTGAGAGTATAATTTCCAGCAGATCGCAATCGTTGCGTAGCATATTACACAGTTGATAACTACAATTTAACATTAACTCGTTGGCGATGTCACAACGTTGCAGACGAAATGACGTTTATAATACAATTCATCCTAAATATTCCGTCTAATCGATACAACGCCGATATAATTTATCCCGAATATTAAACGTAAAGTTATTATTGCTTATCGTTAGATGTTTACTTGAAATCCCTTGCCACAAGCTATTGTGAGCCGCGGACGATGATATTCGCGCCGGCTCGATTGATGGAAAAGCGAATGCAGACGAAATGAAATGTGAAGTGGAAGCGATATTTTTCGGATGCGCGTGTACGTTTTGCTCCGATATCACCGCACAGACGTGCACTTTGATTTTCGATTGAAGAAGCGCTATAAATTGCAAATCGATGACTCACGTTGTTTTTCGGCGGAAAAGATGGCTCGGTGTAATCGGCGCTGTAGCGATAACCAAGTGGGTTTGGAACAGGCCCGGCGAGTGCGAGAGCATTCACGCCTCTCGTACTTCCCTCACCCTCGCTGTCCAGAGCAGTTACGCTCTCGGCGTTACTGACGCTCGATCCCGCGCGAATGTCGGCTTTGACATCCGAGAGATTGCTGCTGCGGTCACTCTCTCGATACCGATCGGCGTTGGAGTCAGTTTCTTCTGTGACAAAATTATTCGAATTCATTAGACATCATTCTTTCATTTCGTTCAATACTTTTTTCTTTCTTTCTCTTTTTTCTTTTTTTTTGTTTTCGTTTTTTTATGCAATCTTTTTTATTTCTGTTTTATTGACACGTTATTTCAAAGGTGGCTGAACATGTAATGCAAAAAATTAAACGAATGAATGAATAAAAAAAGGAAAGAAATTGAGACAATAGTGAATATTTAAAAATGTATTCAAACACTTTAACGTTTTGCACAATAGTATTAAATGTTAAGTAAATAAGTTGCTGTTTTGAATACGTTATAATAACAAAAGATACTAACGAATATCGTTGTCATGAGCTTGCGCTGATCTTGGCTTTGGTTGTTTGGTTCGCTCGCGACAATGGAGAATAAGTAGCACAATAACACTGATCAAAATTACGCACACTATTAGCCCAGCGACAATAAGGATGAGCTGCCAATCGACGGGAATCAGCGCTAAACATTTGATCGAAATACAATTTACATTAGTATGTTAATGTTATTAGTGAATATAACTTTGTAAATGACGTTTTTTGTACGTATAACGCTTTAGAATAATGATTAAAAAAACTTGCAAAAAATGTAACAAAGTAAAACATACTTGAATTAAGTATAGGTGTAGTTAAGTATATATTTAAATATATTTTTATTTAAAAGATCTCTCTGCTAAATATAATTAATTCAAGTATATTTGATAATTGAATTGAATTAAATTTATTAAGTATAACATAAATTTGGTTACAAATCAATAAGAATAATTACATTACAATAATATAGATGTCTAAACCGATTGCGAAATTTTCGTAACGGTGAATACTAATTGAGGAATAATAGTTACGGTACGCCATATTTCTAACCCGGTCTAATCGTGTTTCATTTCATAGACCTTGTCTATTATGATAATTGAATAGGCAAATCAACCGAAATTATCGTATCTTTTATAGGAAAAGATATAATACTCGACGCGAAACGGGAAAATTAGTAACATCAAAGTTTATGAATAAGGTAAGTTACAAATGCAGTATTTTATTTACGTTTGACCCGCAGTTCGTAATAGCCGCAGTAGATACGCTTGAGATATATATTTTGAGGACAAAGTGATTTCCGGAAGAGTTTTTTTTTCCCGGGCGGATAGATAACATGGGGAAAATTAAAAGCCAACATTTGGCGTAACGGAAATCAATTAAAGTTTCCCTTCCATCTGCATAAATTTTGCTTCCATTTCGTAAACTATGTGCTACTTGCGAATTTGAACAAAGCAATTTAAATTCGCGTTTAAAATACACAAAATAAAAATAACTCTTGGCTTCCACGAGACCGAACATCTTTCATTCTTCGAACGTTGCCTCTGTTTTTAAATCCTTTTTCTACTTTAATTCTCCACCGCTCGTTCTGATTGACTTTTATGTCCACAATCAATAAGTAAAGCAAAACTCAATTTAATTTAAAATAGGAAAAAAGTTGAATTTATATATAATATTTACGTTCATTGAAATTGAACCGTCGAAAGAATGTATCTTGTTTTTGCGGCTTAAAGAAATAAAATACAGATTAATGACAAATTTGAAAAATACTGAGGTAATATTTATTTAACGTTTCTTTTCGTTCGGTAAAGTAAAGTCGAGCGAAAATGTTGATAACTGTTTAATTATAGAGTAAATTATCACACCGAATGCCATATATTCAGATGGGATTTGAAAAATTCAAACCTCCTTTTTTCTCGGAATTCCGTAAAACGATATTACCTAGATACCACGGATTTCGATTTCCATCTCCATTATTTTACTTAAAGACCAATCCATCGGTTTACAGATTATAAACAAATGTACACTTTTTTCAAGATACAAAAGCAACGTTGGAAATTACGTCGAACTTTTAAGGTTTTTATGTAAAAAATCAACTTTTTTCCAATACTTTTCGAAAATTAAATAATCTAGTATTAGAATTTAAATAAACTGTATAATTATAATTATAATAAAATAATTATAATAAAAATTGAATTCAAGTGATATTGAATTAATGGAGCATTTTTTATTATTTCATTATTTCAAAGACTTTTTTTTTAAATATTTATTTGCTCCTATTGCAAACAGCCAAGGGAGTCTAGCAGTCAGTACTGTGCCAAATTCCGACTTATGATAAGGCGATGTCGCCTCATAATGCCTTTATAAACGACTTACGATACAAGTCGATTTCTCCTATATAAATGTCTCCAAGGAAACTTGCGTATTATTTTACATAAAATACTCATTAAATCCTGAATACCGAAACTAATTCCCCATTTAATTCCGTGTATTCTGATTTCCCATGTACTTTCTTCGTGTAATCTTGTGTACCTAGATTAATTCCGCGTGAACATTTCCAGTGTAATGGCGTATAACGAGACTGATTTTACGTGCAATCGCGTGTACCCAAACTGATTTAAAACGTAATCTCATGTGGCAAAACTGATTTCCCATGAATTCAAGTGGAAGTCGAATCGACGTTGCTTTGATGTTGGTCAAGTACGCTTAAAAAAGTTATCCACAAAAATCACTGGCTCCCGAAATTTCGACCCCAAATCTATCTAATTTCCTATATGGCTGATGATTCAATCGAGCCAATCTGGGAACCTTAACAATTTCGTGATTGGCTAATGATCAGATTAGAACCACAGTTAAATTAGTACAAGGGAATTTGAATAGTTTATTAGATGATCTGGGTTCCTGTTTCTACATAGAATTCCAACGAGATTCTTGTACAGGTTTCTAATGAGCTGATGATTTTATCAAATCAAAACCGCACATAAACCTAAGTAGATTTGAAAACGGTCTTGGTTCCTACTTGAAAATTCAACGTGTCGAATTCCTACATAGAATCATATAGGGAATATATACTATTAATCATCTGGAGTTTTCAGTAGGAATTAGACACGAAGACCCGCAAAAGAACCAAGTTGAGATTCTGAAGTATAACAATATCTAAGAATTTATTTAAATTCCCAATGATGATTCGATCAAATATAAAATCTACATAAGTTCTTAAATATTCAAGGTTATCATTTAAACAATTTGAACTGAATTCCTATATACCTTCTTGTCTCAAATTTCCCCATAGAATCCTGTTTGAAAAATTTACTTCAGTTTTGCTTTGTAAATAGCCGCGAAAAATTGCTGCTTGCAAAACTATTATCAAACGTACTTTGTTGAACGAACTTATAATATTTTTTAGCAAAACTGAAATATATTTCTGAAGTTCGGTCGAGTAATATTTTTGGCTGTTGGTGTACACAAAAACTTGGAATGAGATAATAATTACCGTGAGTCATAAGTTTTATTACGATAGAATCCGTTCCGTAGCTGTTGATAACCGTGCAGTTGTACTCCCCGAAATACGTTGATATAGGTTCTAGGAGTGTTACAGTGCTGATGATTCGTTCGCTCGTATACTCCTTTTCAACATAAAACGGAGTATTGTTCGACGAGAAATTGAGTTCACGTCCAGCAAAGCTCCATACTATCGATTCTGCTTTTGGCACGGATATCGCTGTGCACTTTACCTTAAAAAATACAGGAAATCATGTGCAATTCATTTTTCACCGTTTTCTTTTCATTTGAAATTGTATTAATAATGTGTCTCTAGTTGGCCATTCAATTTCATAATAACTTTTGCGCTTCAATCTTATTTTATTATTTCTTTTTGCCCGCTCACTGAGAAGACGGTGCTATTATGAACACGACCAACATGGTAATTATGGTAATTGTGTTCAGACAACAAAGATTCTCTAAACGCCACAATCTAAATTGAACGATATTATTATCTCACGAAAGCAACAAATTGTATTTAAAATGTAAACAGAAAATATTTTATTTATTAAACGGAATATTGTATTTCTCATTATTTATTATTTCATGGAAGTCAGATTTTATTATCATTTCAATCGATGAAAATACCAATTAAACGAATACACATTGATATAACGAATATATAAATAATTTTAAACATATATCAATCGTGTGAAATGTTGAAAACAACTTTTCTTCACCAATGGACAAATATAAAACATTTCAATGTTTATCACTTGTTGAATGAAGACGGACAATGTTTTATAATCTCGTTGAAACATGATCTAGTATAACAAATAAAATTTTTCTTCCTCAAAATTGATCGACATAAAACTAACACGTGCTGAAAATTATAATTCAAGATCATTAATACAAAAATGATTTTCACTTTACGTCCAATTCACTTTGCGAAATTGTACAAGTGCAAAACAATTTTGCTCGGTTGATTTTTATAATAACACCACTTTTACTAAATTACAAGTACTATACCGGTTGAAGCAATTCCCGGCGAAGATTCGCGAATCATTGTAGAAATGTCATTTCCATAAATACGTGTGTGTTTTGACTAATAGCGGTGCGCGAAATCTTGCGTCGCGCGCGTTTTCACGTGACTCGGCGGCGACCGAAGCATACGCGACTACGTGACTGTATTAGCCGCGGCCATTATCTCACGCACTGTAAACAGTGCGCGTTTGTGTGCTGGCGCCGCTAAAACATCGCCGGGAATAAGTCGGAAAATCCGGATAACTAAAATATCAGGATATGTCTAGTTTATCCAGTGGTGTTTGAGCTCCTAAATGAACGCGGGTATCATATTTGCGGTTAAAAAGAAGGTCCGCTTTAATTGCGGCCGGCTCATTTGTAAATATAATTTACGTAAATAAAGCTGCTGTTATGCGTACCTTGACAAGACCCTCGTCAGGAACGTACTGCACTCGGGGAGATATTATCGTGGGTGGACCACGAATGTAGATATTAGCGTAGCCAGTTAATTCGGGAAAACCGGGAACATGAGCTTTACAGTAATACCGACCGGCTGTTTCCGGACTGACAACGACGCTGATGTTTGGACTTGTTGCGAGTACTCGATCCGAGTCTTCGTGGATCCAAACGATTTCCGGAGTTGGATTACCATCCACGTTGCACTGCAGTATTTCCGTCGCGCCGTAGTGCGTTTCTACGGAAACGGGCGGGTGACGAAATTGCGGTCCATCTAAAGATCACAGACCATTTTTCATCGCTTTTTTAATTGCGTCTTTTTAATCGATGTTTTTAATTGGTTCGACGGTTCCTTCAATTAATTTTTTTCCCCGACCTCGATTAGACTGTTGAAAATAAGCAAGCGGAGTCGAGGACTTTGGCGCAATATTTTACACCGATTACCGTGTGAAATGTCACTCAAATTTACAAACATTACGGAGTGAAATAATAACGATAAAAGGAAACGTAGAACTCAAATATCTGAAAATTGTTGTTTTTCATTTTTACTCCTTGGTTGAATTCCAAAACGAGACATTTTACACAGTTAACTCGGAATTCACACCGCGCACTCAACAGCGTAATTAATGATTGTTATATAACTTTTGTTTTTATATCTTTTTGTCTTGTACAGCCTTACATGTTATATCCAGCGTTTCCGTTTCTTCACTCTTTCCAACGTCATTGTGCACCTCGCACTTGACAACGGCATCATGCAGTTCGCGCGTCGCATTGTGAATTATCATTTCCGTGGTATAATCCCCAATGACAGTTTGTTTATTTATGAACCATCTGCAAAAAAAAAAACAGCGAGTGAAGAATTTGCTTGTCTATGACGTACGTTTGGCTTTCATGAATGCTTTCATTGAAAAGAAGTGCGTTGGAAGTGGAAAGAATTGGGTGTTTACAATAGAAATAGGATTTGCTAATTGCTGTCAAAACATTAGCACGTGACAAAAGTTTTTGTTCGGAATTTAGAAGATCTTTTAACATCGGTGTCCAAGGAATTAGAGAGTTTGACTGGGTATCAGTCGAAATCTAAGTAAATAACTTCCATTTTAAAAATATTAAATGTAAATCAAGCGTTTTTTCAATTTACTGATTATAGATCGACAAGCGTCAGCTTTTTTTACATAAAAAACCAATCATATTGATAGATTTGGAATTGATAATTGTTCGTTCAAAGTGCTTAGCATTTCGGAGCACTTTCTTTGTCGGTGTAATTTTTAAAATGCTATTAGTCGTAAGAAAATGATTAAAGAAAAAGAAAAATTGAACAAGTAGCACTCACTTATATTCCAGGACTGGCGGATTGGCCTCTGCGTGGCATTTGAATCTGAGTTCGCTTCCCTCGATGATCTTGCCGGTGGTCTCCGAAACTCCGGATCGAATTTTCAGCGTAACCTTCGGCGCGTAACGAACCTGTTCAGGAATACCAAGCGAGTTTGAAAAACTTCACTTTAATGTAAGTCTCGCATTGATTTATTCTTCGTTAAGGAAAAGTTAGAAGTCGAAGACAGAGCAGTTCGGTCGATAAATTGGAAGATTCTTTTATCCGGGATCCCGTGTTTGCGCCAATTTTTTTCACTCCATCCTAATTTTTTGCCATTAGTTTTTGTCGCCCGTTTACCTTATTTCCCGCTCTCTCCGCTAAGCAGACCCAGTTGAGACACGTCGCGGCGAAAATAATTTCGTGCGAGGCAAGACAAAAGTTCAGTCACGTTTTCAGTTCTTACTCTTGGGAATAAAATGAATGTCGTCGGAAAACTGAATCACAATAAGCGCCAATTTAAGAAAATGAATTATTTTACAAAGGGAAGTGGAAATTTAATACGGATACTGTTGTTCAATCAATAATTGTAATCGTAATGTGGCGGCGCAAAAAAGGAACCTTAATTGAAAAAGGTCTTCTTGATCCTGTATTTTTGCACGGCTTCTCGCCGACAATCTTGTTCTGCGTAAATTAAGCACAGTGAGAGAAAAGTGCAGTCGGGAGTAGTCTGACAGAACGAGTAGGTGGGATTTGTGGTAACCAAAAGTATCAGTCAAATTAAGTATTAATACTGATCAGTTGTATCCAGATTTAAGAGTTGTCTTTAATTTTCAATTTGTATCCATATTCTGCGATACAAAAAAAAAGAGAAAATAAAAAAATACGGATTAAAAGTATTAAGAAATATATTGGTTTTTTTTATTGTAATAAAGCTTTTCATGTTTAATCACTAATTAATTAATTAACTAATTTGTAATATATAATCACCTATTTTTGAACGTATCTCATGTAACTATAACAAAATTTTGAAATAAAAAAGTAATACTTGCAACGAGGTATAGTTGTATGTATTTGATTATTTGATATATCTGGTTTTGAGAATGTCCAATTATTAGTACTGAATCAAAGTATTAAAATTTGAAATTAACTTTGCAAACTCTTCTATTCAAATTGATAGCAGATTTTGAGCACTGTACTCTGTAGTAATTGGATAATTAAGGTATCAATTATTTATGTCATTACTTGGTGATTACTGTAAAAGAAATTCAGCTGACATTTTCAGCAATGTGGGTAAACATAAGAAGTTGAATTTACGTTAAACTATTTGTGTTCGTTGAACTGCCGCAATTTCTCCCAGTGCAGTGACTTTTAAGACTCATTGACGTATAATTATGTGTGCGAATGTGCACGATAGCAAACGCATACGCTAACGAATCATTTATATTTCGTTTCCCAAAATTTAGATTGCATATTAAAATTTTAATTAAAGTAAGATTAAATTGAATGCATATTTATATTTTTACATTCCTTTCTTCATGATTTCTTTGTTTTAACGAAGAATCTGATTACGTGCTTTAAACTCGTGTCGTTTAATGCTCAATGAAACGTAGTAGAAAAGTGAAATTCATATTTTTGTGAAATATTTCAACGCGTTTTTAATATTATTGTTTTTCTCGTAATTGAATTCTATTCCTTTCGCCGCGATAAGTTTTTTATCCGAACAGAAGTTTTGTATTTGTCATTTTCTTTCTCTCTTTTCCGGCATTCTTTAATTTTTTCATCATACATTTTGGACACTTCAAATAAATCCGTAACTTTTGTTAGGCTTTTAATCGGGGAATTTCTCGATGCGAAAACTTTCGGCTCGTTTTCAGCGGGAAGTTTGAGAGCGATTACAACAAAAAAAAAAGTTTGTATTTCTATAATTACATTCCATTGTATGCTTTCAATTAATTCTAGTTTACCGAGTGGAAAAATACATAGTATTAACCGACAGGATCGTCGAAAAAGTTATGAAATTTGCAACCAATTTTCGGAGAAACCGTCAGATTGTTTGTAAACTAATTTCAAATAACTAATTTCGTATTCGATTAATTTTCGCTAATAATAGAGTTCGAGGACGTTTTATATATTATTAACGGCAGCTGCCAGTTGATTATCATAATCTCTTTTCCACATGACCTGTAAGTTCGATTCAAATACCGAATACACGATAAATAATCACAATCTAACTAATTTTAACTCCATTTTATTTATACAATAAAACTCTATTTCGCGTCCAAACATTTTATAAATTATATCCAAGATAATAAGTTTTTGAAATAAATTAATTAAAGTTTAAATGCATATTACCATATTGCTTTTTTTATTTCACGTTCGCTCAAGCGTGAATCAAATAATTTGAATATTGCGTGGAAACGAAGAAGCATTTCAACGCGGAATATGCCGAAAATTTTGGATATATCAACAAATATAAAGTTGGAAATAAAATAAACTTGGTTGCGTATGAAATTTAGATTTAACTTGGTGATGTAGAAATAAATATCCTTCGATATCGAGACAAGTATTAAACCTCTTGATCTGTCTGCTTGTATTGATATTTGAATAGTATAAAAAAAGGGGGAGAAAAAGAAAAAAAAGCTCACATAAAGGGGAATACAATTGACTGGAAACTTCATCTTCGTGTGCTTGCGAATGTTCGATATTCGAAATTGTAGATGTTAGTATTGAATTGATATCACGTTAAGATCATGAAATAAATGTTCAATAAGCGAAAAATGTCATTACTGCAAGCGATATTAACGTTGCGGATGCATTCGCGATAAAATACAAATATAATGTTATTTTTCTTGAATTTTCGTTTCAATATTATTGGATACCATAAAAAAATTCGTTGAAAAGTGTATTTTATAATTATCCAGTCACGACCAACCAATTCGGCTAACTTTTCGGATTTCATAAATTGATATAAAATTCAAAAGTGCAAAAAATCTCCAACTTCTAATAACGGATTTGCTCTCTAAATAAATTTTGTTGAATAGTCACTTTGTTCGATCGCAGAAAAAGTGACACATTGCGCAAAGCTTTCTTCATAATTACATTTTACTTCATTTTCCATTTTCCTCTAAACACTTGTACAGAAAATGTGCGAAATGCGGACAATGAAATTGCGCTTTGATTGGTCGATGAAAAATGATTTTTAATTTTTTTCCCGGGAGTATCAGACACATAAATTTAAGCGCTTGCGGCACGTGTAGCTGAAAACAAGAAAAAAATTAAAAAATCGTCACCTCGACACGGAGCTTGGCACTCTGCGGCGTGCGATTGGCTGCGTTTTG
Source organism: Aradophagus sp. ZL-2020 (assembly GCA_022817685.1). NCBI lineage: Eukaryota > Metazoa > Arthropoda > Insecta > Hymenoptera > Scelionidae > Aradophagus > Aradophagus sp. ZL-2020. The sequence continues at coordinate 25,592 of JABFOV010001392.1, forward strand.
ACTTTGACAGGTGAAAGTGGTGTTGTCGTGCTCCTTTCGCGGCATCACCGTTAAAATGGATCTCACGGTGTAAAGGGGTCCATTTCCGTATGGTTCTATAGTCGTTTCTATACCCTTGTGCAGGACGTTGCCCAAACCATCGATCCACGTAATCT
>JABFOV010001393.1:0-25722 GCA_022817685.1 Aradophagus sp. ZL-2020
ATAACGAAGCCCCATGAAAGAACAAGTGCTTAATTTTTAATGTTGAATGCCTAAGGTAGGTTTAATAACCCGTAAATACAACCATAATTTTGTTTTCACCCTAAAATACTGTTATCTTACGACAAATTTTTACTGACAACTTTTTGTAAATAAAATCGAGAAAAGTTATTCATTGCTTTTCAGTAAAAAATAATATTAGAATTTTCACACGTTACTTCACATTTCAGTTCCTTTACATAATCTGGCTGAGTGATATTCTTTTATTTATTAATAAAATTTGCAGCTTAAGTCTACTGAATCAAAATTTACAATCTATCACCTCGAGTCATATTAATTGGCATGGATTTTGTTTGTTCTTTAGTCAATGAAATTTAATGCCGTGTCCTCGTACCCTGTTTGAACATCGAAATATCAATCCACGTATGTTGAATTTTGCGGGATCCCTTTGAATACATAGATAAATATTTCATGCAACAAATCAAGCATGTTTTGCATGCCTCAAAAATCTCGCCGTCGGTAGAAAGATAAGAAACATTGCTCGCTAATAAATTAAATTTAGTCTCAGCACGTTTTTTCATTATCAGCAACGGGCGCACGAATAACAACAATGATACGCTGTGCAACCTTTTCAAGTTGAGATTAAATGGTGTAATTTCAACAAAATATCGTCAAACGAAATTATGTTTAGCGTTAAAGTGCAATCAGTTGTTCTGATGACACGATTTTTCATACACCTGTCAACAGAATTATGTAAGTTAATTAGAATCAAAATAAACTATCAACAAGAAAAAGAACATTTTACTTTTTCCGTAGAATCAATTTTTTTTTTTTTTTTTCGTATTAAGAATAGAAATAGAAAAGTTTTCATGTTAAATTAAGAGGTAATCTATTTATTGATAACACTATGATAAATGGTTAACCTCGAAGAAACAACCTTCAAAGAACTAACTACTAACTAAGAAGAAACTAAGTGATAAAAAAAAGATTAACAAAAAATTAAGAAGCACATTTTCTATCACACTGAGAAAGTTATTTAGTTGAATCAACCAAATGGCAGATGAACCAAATGAATGGTAACTGAAAGAATTTAACCAAACGATTTAACTGTATCAACCATATCTTTTTCCTCAAGACAAGAATCCACCCTTGATCAACCAGCATAGAAGGGAAATGTAATGAAGGCGATTACGAAAAAAAAAGCGAGAGAAAAAAAAGATGGGCAACCTTGGCATTGTAATTACACAGCAGAAATTCGGCGTTTTCGAAGCGTAAAATACATTTCGGAAATGGTATCTCTGGGGTGATTTGAATGTAAGAGAAGTTAATGTCGAAGGAAAAAGAGGGACTCGCGAAAATAAAGTAACGTGCCGGCGGAAGTAATCGCGGAAATCGGCGGCTTCGCCTCGCCTACAGTTTTCTTTACGACAATGCTACACTTTTCACGAGGGATTTTGACGGTGCTTACGGAATAATGACTATCTGCGTAGGGAGCAGGGAAAAAAGTGAACAAACGAAATAGGATTTGGGTAAGATAAACATGCGCGCCTTCAGACCGGCTAAGACTGCTGAGTAATAAATGAAAATGAAGACCAACTTAACGGAGTCTACGCCTGCAGGAAGTATTTTTCAACTCGCCTCTAATTTATTAAATTACTTCTTTTATTTTATACGGGGCGGAAAATTGTAGTTGAAATTACATTTATGAACATAAACATTATTCTATTCCTACCCGATCCACTCTGTCAAAGTTCCACTTTATCAAAATTTTCAAATTGTAGTGATTTTTGTAATCAGAAAAGGTAAAAAATTATATTTCAAAAGAATTGATCACTGACCGTTTTTGGTTAGACCAAACTTTAAAATTCCGGTTATTTTTTTACCCTTAATTGATCCAGTTTTACAATAAAAATACCACGAGTCAAAACATTGAAAATTTATCATTTCAAACTCTACCCGATCTAACCAAATAACTTTTTTTTAATATTGAATAGAACTCCGAAGATAACGGTTTGCCATTAATCGTTGATATTAACTAATTTTCATTTTCTAAGTGGATCATCTCTTTACACTATTAATATTGAATTATTGTGAAACTTATCATCAGTTTCCCTCTTAAGGTTATATTGATGGCTCACACCTTGTAAACTATTGATATACAATGTTTTTGATCTTGAATTTCCTTATGGCGGTGAAATTTTCAAGTACGTCGGAGTAGCGGTGAATTTCCTGACGCGATGGCATCTTCGTTAAGAGCGTCGGCTTCCAACAGGAATGATTCATTAGCGTGCATGAAACATGCACATGCGCGAATACGCATACTCTGCAAATCTGCACGTTCAATGGCACACCGTGATTGATGGGAGGATAATTTTATAAAACCGGAAGTCACTGATAGTGATAGGCTTATTGTCTTGACACGGAACGTGCAATAAAGTAAATACCTGCGCGATCACACTTTTTCAGTATGGTTGTCAATTCGCACGATAAAAAATATTCTTTTGGTATAACTGGGGAAAAAATTAATATTAAAAGTATTGTAGTAGTATCAATATTTAAAAAAGAGTTTTATTAGTTTTTACGAAAATTCGCTGATATTTTTCTGAGTGAAATATCCTGGAAAAGTGGTTACTTTTATATACTAAATTTCACTATTCCATTGTAGTATTAATTTAAACACCAAGGAACCATGTCACAAAAAATGCCTAATGTTCTCCTTTTCCTTATTCCTGCTTGAGATTTCCTTTTTCTTTGATTCTATCCTTTCCACGCGATTTATTAAGCGAAAATTAAATATTACGTGAACGCATACAAAAGTCGTAGTTTATTAGAATCATTTAATTTCCGAAAGAGCCCTCATATAATGGCTGGCAAAAAAAAACGTATATCATTATGCTCAAAGAATAAGATGAAAGTATTCTCCGAGTGAATAATCATTCTTTTTAACAAACTTCAAACATTATTTTTAATTTGAAGGCCGGGCCGGAATTGTTTTTCCAGACTACGTATAAACAAAAAATGCAAACAAACTTTGGCACAACGCATCACCGGCGTAGAAGTTGGCTTTTATATTTTTAGCCGGCGATTGTTTTGCTTCCCTCGAGGGTTATGAACGAAAATGAGATAGCTCAGGTAAACGAGGCGCTTTAAGATGCAGCCCTTAATGATTTCATTAGCGACGGAAGAAAAAGGAGGCAGCTCCCTCGCGCGACAAATTTGTCCGCGTTATTACGCAGGGCGTCAAGGCGCTGCATTTCCCCGACGGAAACTGATAAAAATGCTCTAATAAGTATCCCGAACTTGGAACTTTTGCGCTGATTAACGGTCTTCATTAACAATACAGAAAATACGTTCGGCGCCGAGGAGAGAGAGAGAAAAATGAAAAAAAGACGTGAAAGCTCGACTAATCGTTTCTAATAAAATTCGCTGCCATCGCTGCGAGCGCTCCGGACATAATCTTTTTACGCCACCCTTGCGCAACTTTCGAGCTTTTAATCAATCCTTTATTGCGCATAAAACTATTTCTATTTGGAAATTAACTAATGTTTTTATGCAATAAAGTTGCTTGTTATAACCATATTTATGCTGCATTGTTTTTTAGTGCTTGTCTGCTCTTTTTACGCCGTTTCATTCCTTTGTGCAACTGTAGACTCAAATATACTGTAATAAATCTAGATTCCGTAATGAATTTGAGAATTAATTTATTTCAATTCACGTTTTTAATATAGGAATTGTAATGTTCTTAAGCAATAAAGTTAGTTATTAGTAGATCCATGATCAGGGCTGATAATTGAAAATAAAGGTAAAATAAAAAAATTTTGTTTTGTATTTTGTGAATATATAAAATTAATTATATGTATTAAAATATATATTTCAAAAACCGCTTTATCGTCGAAGACATTTATGATGTAAGCAAAATGTATTTTATAAAAATAATGAAAAAATAATTTTGAAAAAATAATTTGAAAAAAAAATTTTGAAAAAATAATTTTCATGTTGGTAGCCCTGCGGGTAAGTAATGTACTATTTTTATACATTTTCGTATTTATTTTTTTTTATTCTTTACTATATTGCAACTTTAAGTTCTCAACTCAGGTTACTTAAGTTACTGGAAGTTTAATACCGATAGTATTTTAATTTTTGATTCAAAATATAACTCTTTTATGTTGTAACTCAATCTTTCTAACAGGTCTTAATGTAAAAGTTGTAATGATTGTTGTTACCGTTCAATTTAATATAAATTTTACTTTTCCGTTGAACACAATTTCTGAAACCCGCGATTATTACTCATCATCGTACACGTCATTCGTATATACGATGTTGTGTACGTGCATCACTTACATGTGATACGTGCTAATTATGCTATATGTGTTTTTGCGTTCGCACATACACTTGATTATAATTAATGCTAAACTCGATTATTACTTACGTTATTTGTCTGTTCACTAGCATCGCGATCTGTGATTATCTTATGGAACACGTTTCATTGTGTACGAATCTCAGTTTATTTAATTTCTGGTGATTGTCTTATATGCTTTTCATGGTGCCTGAGTTTTTCGTCATAATCAGTGTCAGTTATTACATTTCAGACCAATTATATTGTAAGATGTGTTCTAATAATAATTATATCAATGATATTGAAAAAATTTTTGTCTTGTTTTTTGCCGTTATACCTCAATCGTATAATAAAATTAGACTCATTACAGATTGCTTCGTATAAAAACAAAAACATGAAAGAAACTGAACAGAATGCAACGATGCCATAAGTATATAAATCTAATCAATGTTTTTTGCTAGATTATGACCGCGCACGACTAATTTTTCCACATGCGAGACACCGACCTAACCAATTACAGCTATTCTCATGATGCGCAACAGAAGCACAAATGGCATTGACTGATGAATGTGGCTGTTTAATGAAGACGTATGCGATACGAAAGCCACGTTTTCTCGAATCTTTGTAATTTACTTGTCAAAAGTGTGATCAGCCTGCTAACTACACTTTTTGCATCGTGATGAGACCTTTTAATATAATCAACTCAACAATAACTGACGCGAAATAAGGCAGCGAATTATTACCTGATGTACTATGTAGCAATAAAGCAATCAAATGATCGGGACACATAACTGATTGACAAGTTAATTGAAACTGAAATATTTCCAATGTTTTTAGATAAACAGTCTGATTTTCATTTCAATGATTGGGTATATTGATTGAATCTTTCACTCACAAAAAAGTCAATTTGCATTGATTGGATTATTCTCATAATTAGTGGATCAAATTCAAAATAAAAAAGAATCCACTTATTATGAGATTAATCCACTTGTTATGAACTGAATTTTGTTACTTCTTTGCCAGTGTTACAATTATCAATTTCGAATAACTGATTGTACTTCCAATACCTAAATTTTTATTTTGATTCCACTTTAAAAATTTGGATAAATAGTACATAAAAAATCATTGTTATTAAAAATGTTATTATCATTAAATAATATAAATTATTTTTTAAATGATAAATTTGTATTCTTTTTGATTATTAACAGTGTATTATTTTTCCATTTAAGTAGTAACCTTCGGTATTTTATTCTTTAGCGTTAAATTGAATTATAAATTATTTGTTTTTTATGAAATTATGAAAATGAAGTTTCATACGTAGCTGATCCACGTACTTGAATTCGATTAAATTTATTTTCGCGAAACGAATTTCGTCGATTGAAATGCCAAGTTGAAACAGATGTATGTTTCGCATTTTCATTTTTAAATTTCATGAAATTGTTATGAATCATCGCATACGAATTCTTATCGTATATGTAAGCACACGAGATTCCCCTAGAGCACACGGGCGCTTGGAATAACTGGATTCAACAGCTAGGATAATCAGTACTTTATTGGCCATAGCCAATTAACCGCAGCAATTGGCACAAGGACAAAGAGGCTGTGTACCAAGGGTGCATTATGCACCTCTAGGAACCTACCCATGTCGAGTTCTTGGTAATGATCATTCGCCAAATACCTCGAGAATAACGGTATATTTCGATTTGTTGCTTTGGAACAGTCCTAACTACTCTTTATATTTACTATGAGAACAAGTTGGTTAACGTTTTCTAATGTAACATAGTAAATTTGAAAAGCACAAAGAACATAATGAAAAAGTAAATAGAACCGAAAATGATTGAATTATTTCCATTTATAATCAATAGACATTTTTTGCAGTGTTGAACTTTTTCCCCATGAATAATCAAAATTTTTAAACGCGTTTTTAGCTTTATAGAACTCGCAAAACAATAATGAAAGCCGAAATCTCCAATACACAGCATTCAAAAATGCTGTAACTTGATTAAAGGTTTTCCTCATCTTAATCATAATCAAGTTTTTTACAATCCAAAATTACATTGCGTCGGCGATTATACAACTTAAAAAGAAGCGCCGCAAAGTGAATTGGGTCGTTTCAATTTTAGATGTGTTAATTTAAATTTTAATTGTTTTTTAACGACGTCAATTTCCCGCAACTAATTAAACACGGATAATAACTTCGTGGATTAATTTTTCAATTATCATAACTTCGGTTCCTGAATAAAATAACTAATTCTTATTCTGTATCTTCTACGACAAGGGTCCAAATAGTTATTAGCATGTATTATGGAAGATTCTATGGTAATGACAGTAAAAACACGTAAACGACAATTCACTAAACAACACATAAAGCCTAATAAAAATTGTAATATAGCTAGGATATGGTCCTACGTACAGCGGGTTTTCATCCAGTATGAATATCAAGACCTCATTGAAATGTAATGCGCGATCAATATATGGTCCCTACGAAAAGTATTATTAAACGATAGTTTTCTAGAAAAAAAATTGCCATACAGTAATTACGATTAGAATCATTTAATTTACACAGGGCCACGTTAGAATCTTATAGGGTATTGCCACGTTATTGAATGATCCGACTACCTGATTTAGCTTTTTACGGGCCCGTATCGCATTCTTATATGGATTAAATAGGGTAAACCATAAACCATATCAAGACCCATGCAATACCGTAAGTTACAATTGTATTAAGGCCATATAATACAAGCCTTGTAAGGGCCGGATTAGGTATTTCTCAATAGTGCGGCTATTTCTCAATAGTGAGAAATGATGCCATATAGGTATGTAGGACAGGCCTGATCGAGTATTCCATCAATAGGTCATTGGTGGTAGAAACCTGATAGAAACCATAAGACTAATATGGCACGCCACATATCATCGTTACTAGGAAAGTGATGACAATTTTTGATGCGAGGACAATTTCAGCGAAAGACAATGTCATTTGTCAACGAATTTACACAGCACAAATTACGTCAGAAAACAAAGGACGAACGTAACGTGATATGTTGTTGCGACTTGAATGCGCGTGGAAACGCCGGTTGACGGACTTTAATACGTCGTAGTAGAAAATTTACTTCACCACTGCAACGAAGCTCATCAACTTGGCGCAACGCGCGTTGCGGTCCATTGACCATTATGGACCCAGTTTAAGAGTTTTCAAAGACTGCATCGCAGGAAATCTGGACATTGAAATAAAACGCTAAATGGTGGAAGTTTGATCACACTTTTGGTGAAATTTGGAATTTGAAGTCCTTTGGTTATTTTGATAATCTCAAGGCATCATTTTCAGCATTAATAAAACGAAGTAGTTTACCCAGGATTAAACCATATAACAAAAATTGCATTTTATTCTTTCAAATTATTTTCCTATTATTAAAGAATGATATGATTATATTTATGTATATATATATATATATATATATATTTTTTTTTATTTTGGTAATAAAAATAAAAACAGAGAGTTCAGTACAGTACTGAGATGTGTTTAGCAAACGTAAGCCTTCCAAGAAAGAATCTCAAAGCGATTGGAGATAATTGACTTTGTTTCATTTCGCTCTGACGTCTGCTTTTCTGTTCCTTCCTTTCATGTCTCTTGTTTCGGATAATTAAATTAGTTTCGTATGTATCGTGACATTTGAATAATGTTTATTCTATCGCTAAATTAGTATTAGGTTACCGAGATCAGTTTCAAGACCAAATGATAGCTTTTTGGATTTTGGAAGTCAAAACTTTGTCGTCAGCAATTTGGCTAAGAAGTTTTGAAATAACATGTATTTTACAGCATTGTTCTTTGAACAAGTAGTTCGAAAATTTCGGAGTAGGTAATCAAAGTAAGACGCGTTAAAGGTTTCCGGTCAATAGGTCTGCCAATCGTGGCATATCGTATTTGGTTTCAAACGTTAATAATATTTTACATAATAATAATAAATTTATTAATTTTCATTAATTCTAAAATAGCCTCAAATATTCTCAAACGGAATAAGATTTACTTAAGTTGTTGTCGTATTTACTATTAATTTTGTAATATTTTTAATATCAAAAACGAACAAACAGAAAGCGGAAATAATGCTACCAGATAAATTCAATTTATAAACGCCTAATGCAATAACTTTACGCCCTAAATACACAAAACTACTCGGCAATACCGTTGCGAAACAACGTTGAAATAAAACAAAAACTGTCCATTGTAACTTGGTCGAATGCTTTTCATCGCAGTCCGTTAGCATCAACGTCGCGCGATTTTGCCAACGCTCGTTTTTTTGCCTCCCATGCTTCTCGTGCGAGTGGTGGAAAAAGAGTACGGTCCGGCGGGGTAGCTTTTGCAGGGCCAAAGTAGACACGTGAAATTCTTTTCGAGTGACGCCCGCGGCCATTGTTTGCAAGGCGAACGAGAAGTTTCCGCAGGGCTCGCGGATTATTCTCAAAGGTCACTCTTTCGTGCTTATTTTTATGCGACCGGACTATATCAAAGAAGGCAAATACGCGCACCGCGAGTGGATTACGCCGTCTCTTCGACTCGCTACCCTCGTTTGGCAATTTTCTCAACAGTCTCATTGAATACTCGGTTAAACCGCAGAAACGGCTCGCAAAGCGCCCTCTATCCTGTCTTCGCTGGCACAACTTTGCACTCGGGTTTTAATTTCCCTCGTCAGCTCGTCCTTCCAAACTGAATAAATTAATTTTATGCGTACTTCCGAACGACTCGATTCAAAACGTCGATTGAATCTTTAACGAATTTCACTCGAGCCATGATTAATTTGCAAGAAAAATGTGCCAAATGTTTGTTGCGCTGAAACAGAATTACATCGCCATCGTACTTTACGATAACACGATCGTAAAGTAGAAACACTGTCTAGTATTTTTGCATAAAATGTTTTAGAGTGTAAAAAAGACTACGTCTAAAAATTTAATTTTTTATCAGTATTATTTTCCTCCAGTTTGTCCTTCTGAAACCAAAAATTCTGGTTTTTATACCTCAAAAAAGGACTTCTTATATAATACTCTTAGTAGGTTCATTTTGAAACACTGAAAGGTTTTTTCATATGTTAAAAACGTAGGTTTTAAGTTCCAAATGTTATACATATATAGTCATAAATTTTTGCAGTGATATAATTGCGTTTAAATAAACAACCTTATTTTCACCGTACCATTCCCTCTGCGTGTACTTTGATATTAAGAACTGCGAAATCGGGGACAGATATTGAATGTAATATCTACGATAGTGAATCGGAATAATTTTTTGTTCATTCCAACTCGAGCTCTCGCGAATCGTAATATCACGGTAGCAAACTTGCGTGAAACAAATACTAATCTAAAAATTCGTCGCCGATACAGCGACGGAAAAGTTGGCGTCGAGTGTAACTTTGCTTCATTTTTATCTGTCGTTTGTTGTAAAATTAAGTGACAGAATAAAGATAGCCGTGAAAGTTAAGGTAAAGTTAAAGTTAAGGGAAAGAAGATTCCGAGTTGTCGATGCTAATGCTGTTTCTTTATCTCCGGCGTAACACGAACTGCGCGCCGGAAAATCGAATAACCTGCAACAACGGATTCTTCGCTCAAAGTGTTTTTGTTACAAATTACGGATTCTGGCGATTTATTTGATAATCAGTGTCGAAGCAACGAACTGATCGATAAGGTTGCGCGATATAAATCTCCGGAGATGCGCGCGCAAAATTACAAATGTGTCGTAGGGCCACAATAGAGCCATATTTCTCTTCCAATGGACAACACTAAAATATGCTCGCGACTTCTTTATATTTCCGTCCGTACGGAATTATGCAAAGCAGTCTGGCCGTGGTCCAAAACATTTATGTCCGATGTATTGTCCGACGAATCCGACTTTCGGAGGTGGTTTAAGATACTCTGGGAAATGTATCTTAAAAAGTAATGGAGGTACTGGGAGTTTATGCAGAATAATGCAAAATATTGTATTCTCATGATTCTTAGGTGTGGCCATGCTGGGAAAACGTTCTATTCAAAACTTAGAATCGAACAAAAATTAATTGTTTTTTATTGTAAAAATTACGCCGACAAAAGTGTCTTAAAAACGACTGCTGTGAAATTTCTGATAAGCATGAGCTAGAATTAAATGGTATAATGTTTGTTTATACCAATTGTGTATACAAAAATTGTGTAAATTTTGCTATAATTATGTAAACACGATAAATAAGATGTATGATTTTCAATTAAAAAATATACTACAAATTGTAAAAAATTAAATTGAATGTACAGGGAATTAAATTAAAATTTTCAAAATAATTATTGTAAAATTTGTACTAAAAGCATTTGTAAAGGTTCCTAAACAACGCCATCTAATTACATCAATCGGCATTGTTCTTCGAACGAAAGACGGTTGAATGGACTTGGAGCGAAATTACGAGCGCATTAAATTTGATGTAATATACTCGGCGGATTTTTCAATTTAAGTCAAGCGAACTCGATTCGTTGAAACGGACATTTGTTAGAGTGTAATTACAAAGTTTGCCAACAAAAGTACAAGAGTGGTGTAAATTGGGTTCGCTACCTGCGCTGTTTGCACTACACTCCGAAGAACGTTGGCGTGAATCAAGCTGAATCCGCTTGATTGAAACTGGAAAAAATCATTCTCAATTGAAAAAAGCCACTGAAGCGGGGCCACGGTGTTCGATTATGGATGACCAATTATGTAAAACGTTTCGTCAAATATTATTTCTCCGATCGCTCGACGAAGTTTCAATCCAGCCAATACTTTTGCATTTGTAATCGAATCACGGGGTTTAATTCAATGAAACTTATCGTAGCAACCAAACGAGAAGTAAATTAATGTAATGAAATTTTTTCCTCCAAAACTGGATGTAAATGTCAAAAACTATTGCTATTTGAATCCAATATTTGAAGTTGTTTCGATGACTTCGACTTGAAAAATCAAAACGCGTTTGTTTCATTTTTTGTGTTTGTGTATTAATCAATGGTTCGTCGAATGGTCGAATAAAAAATTTTATATTGTGGCGATTGAAAATGAATGATTTTTTTATTTATCTGTTTTTTTAACAGAAATATTGAATACCATTGATTTGTACTTTCAATCACGATATTTCAAAAGGAAAACAACAAAATGTTTATCATCGATTGTTGCAAAGTCCTAATTTAGTCGTCTGTAGTTGGTCAATTCAGTTCGGTTAACCGAATTCGAAGTTGGCGTTTATCAATAGCAGTGTATATTTCAAAGCTGGCCTGGCTCTGTTTGTTCCATTCTGCCTCAATAAAAAGTATTGACCGCTTCATATTTATATAATTCGACGAATAAACTCTTTATTTGAATTTCTGTATTATTTTATATTTATGTTTATGTAAAAGTACGTCAATTTTAATGTGAAAATAAAATATCATATTTTATAATTACATGGAGAAAAAAATTACTTTCAGTCAAATTATAGCTTTATTGTAATAATAGTGGAAAAAATGTTAACCTCATAATATTAAGTTGAAACGTAAAGTTATTAACCCAAGAGTCCGATGTTGAATCAAGATTTCTTTATGATGAAGAAGGATATTTAAACTTCAAAAATACACTAACAGTATATTATTCATAAATAGGTATATTGAAAATATGTTATCATTATACTTACATCATATTTTTCGCTTTACTAGAGATATTATATGAAAACCAGAACGGAAATAAAAATCGACGGAATGGAAATGAAAATAAAAATCACATAAGCTATATGTCATATATATATAAATGAGGTCTAACTGTGTCACTTTCCTGACACAGTTAATAATATTTACTCATCCTTTTCGTCCATACGTTATTATTCCAACGCTTTAATTTCCGTTTTCGTAACTTTGATCCATTTCACGGAATTTGGAAATGAATTTGTCGAACGAGAGAAATGCATTCCAAGGTAAGTGGCAGTGTAAATGAATCAAACAGAAATCCAAATCCAAAGCCAGGTCGTTCATCCTATTTACACATCATTATTTTCGTCGGGTCGTGTTTTCGCGTGACGCGGCGCATAAAATATTTTGAATGCAAAATTAACGACGTCGACAAAGCGGCAAGTTTGTGCAGTCTCGGGACGCATCGCGCACAATTTCTCCAGAAGCCGGGTCGCTCAGTTTATGGGTAAATAATCCAGTGCTGACCTGCTCCCGGCGAGGCGCCCTTTACCGTCGTCGCTAAACAATGAAAACCGGATTGTCCGAGACGTTGTAAAATGGAAACTCGGTACGGCGAAGGCGGGGATTGGGGTGGCTCGTCGTTCTTTCTTCGCCGACGGAAGAAAATGCATTCACGTTCGCGATCGTGCAACGAAAATGAAGACTCGTGTCTGTCACAGTGCCAATTAACAGTGAACATTTTACCGCGCAACGATAATTGATGTGATCAAGCAAGTGACTGATTTTACGTCTAATTACAGAGTTTGAGGCAAAATTTATCGTTTTATTATAAACAATTTATAATAATAATAGTAAAAATATAATATTAGTATATAAAGAAAATATTGGAAGTATGTCATTGATAAATTAACAGTGTATTAATAATATAATAACAATGTGTTGGCAATACATTGATATTATATTGGCAACGTGTAGTTAATATGTCGATAATAAACTGTTTATAGATTACGAATATACTATTAATATACTAAGAATATATGCTGAAGAGATTAATAATGTATGACAAATATATTTTCCAAACAATCTCATCCGCTCAATCATTTCTACTTTTTTAAGTTATCCTAGGAAGAATTATTTTTCAACTCATTTCACTGAATGCTCCAGTTACGTCCTAAAATGAAAGTTCTTTTGCCGTAAACTTGTTCGTTTTTCTTTTCTTTTTTTTTCCTCCGTTGTACACAAAGTTTAAAAAGTGTACTCTCTTCATGTTGTGTCGGTATATTATTCATTTTCCAATTTGCAGAATTAAGCGTTGTTAATAATTACCTGAACGTTTAACCAATTTAGTAGATGTGCAAATTAAGTCGGATATGTTTCGCAAATGAATTTCTCCGTGCCCTTAATATAAAAATGCAGGTGTTAATAAATTAACTAAAGCAACACTGAACAAACACTGTTGCAGTTTTACTGTATACTGAAAAACAAATTTGGTGATAAGAATGTTCGTTATGCGATTAATTTTTGTAATTACTACACCTTTTCACAGTCTGTGTAACTAAATTTTTAATTATGATTGTCAAAAACAGGGTCAACTATTGTTGATTTCACCTGGTCATCCACGATTGATTTCACTTGACCGAATATCAACCCTGCAATGTGATTGGTTCAACCAAGTCTTTTTCGAGCTTAGAAATTTAACTTGAAACTAAACTGGGATAACGAATTTCGCACGATTATTACCGACAATTGAAAGATTGAGTAAATGTAATTGGATTCGAAACAGTCGACAGTGTTCCACGAACGCAAGTCCGAAGGCACGAAAAGATGCATCAATCATTGGAACGAATTCGGCTTTCGGGCTGCCGTCGAATATCCTTTTGGTATTAATCCCCGGAAGAAAATGAGAACGTCAAAGTTGGGCAGCGCGGTTGTGTGGGTGATGTAGGCGCGCGCGCGCGCGCGTGAGTGTGTGGGTAACCAGTTTGCGCGACTGTAAGTCAGTGCGTCAGCGAGCTGGCAGCGAGGATGAGACGGCTCTTCCGCGCCGAGCGCTTTATCAACGTTGTAAACGAGCTGTCTGCGTTATTGCAGAGGTGTCTCCGTTACCGCGGAAGCTGACGCGGCGCTTCTAATAAAACGTTCCCGCTAGGTGGCCTGCATTGTCAGGATCGAACGAGAGCCAAACCGACGGAATTTAACGACTCCAAGACACTACGTCGACTCGCGTCAGTCGAGCAGCGCCGGCGATGCCAGCGTCGAAAAGGGATGAAAAAAACATGCAGCAGACCTTCCTTATCTTTTTCTTTAACTTCAATTTTTTAATAATTAGTCTGTATGAATTTGTTTACTAATTTTCGAAAGCGTTCATATACTTGTATTAAAATGTATATACAATTTTGCTTCAAACGACGTCATTAGGATGTTCAAGTGGATACAACGATTTCGCGTAAAATATCTGGGAAGGTAGCATCCTCCTCAACAACTTTTTCCAATTCTGCTTCAAGTGCAAAAGTGATAATTAACTTCTGCTTTACAGCGGCTCTTTCTATTCCGAACAAATGTGTCATTCGTTGGTATTTTCTTTATACGACACAGACTATTAAATTTTTTATGTAACTCAACAACCGTTTTTTAATAAAGCAATTTGACGTATTGAAAATTAAATAAATTTGGCGAATAATTTTTGAAAGTCGTACTTGTTTACTAATTACTTCTTCTTTAATCCAAAGACTCAATAATATTAACGTTTTATATTAAATTATATACTTAAAATTACTTGATATAAAAATTAGAGATCTCGTTTAATAATAAATTAAAACTCTTTTCTGTAAGCTTTTTAAAGTCAGTTAGCAGAAACGCATTGCGGGCGCTTTGAAGTGTTTTTACGTGGTAAAACATCAAAAAGTTAAAACCGTAAAACTTGAGGTAACTATGAAATTTGCAAAAGGTCAATTTGAACTATTAAAGTGATCCCTATATTCTATTTTTGCAACGAAAAAGCTGTTGGATGTTGTAAGAAGATATTTGATATTTACTGTCAGTGTTGACTGTAATCAATGATTAATATAAAAAATAAACTGATATTAGTTCAGTTTTCAGTAAAAGTCAAATGTTCGTTTAGGATTTAACCACATGATCGAACATAATGAACTGAGTTAAATAACGTTGATATAGCAAATTAAAGTTAAAAAAAGTTTACAACATCGTCTTATATCAAAATTGCACTGCAAAATCGTGAATACGTGAATGAAGCGAAAGAACTTTTTTTCATTTTTCTTCTTTTTTTTTTACCCGTGCTACTGCAACATTAAGAAAAACGGATTTTTCGTACTCCATTCAGTCGCTTTATCAATTCACAAATTTTATACGTTAATAACAAAACTTTGTGTAGATGCTTTTATTTTCTAAGTTACATGGGTAATACCAATACAATTCTCGAGTTAACTTTTTCATGCTCAAATTTGCATTCAATATGATATGAAATATTCATCTGTAGATTCATTTTTTCGGGTTGATTACTCAAAAAAGAAAAAAGAAAAGAAAAAAACATTCACAAATGTAACGCGTTTTCATTTCCAACAAATTTTTTTCCAATAGTACATTTTATAACTTTTTTGATTGCAAAAAGAAGTGAAATTAAAAAAAATAAAGTTAGATGCAACTGGACTTTTATAGTATTGATATAATTATATAGTTTAAATATATAATAAATAAACAAACAATAAATTTTGAAATAATGAAATATTCGGATAAACTTCAATAAAAATAAATATCATGTTTGTATCAACAGGATTATTAAAAAATATATATATGTTTCCTTTCAAAATGGTGGTATTTTCATCAAATGTGTAATTTTGTTTTATAAGAAAAGGATCCTTTTCGACGAAAAAAATTCGTTTTATGCAAACACTAACATAACAATTCTTTACAATGAAAATGAAAATTTTTCGTTTAAAGAATCGTTTTTAAGAGAGCACGACAGAACATCTGAAAAGTGACAACCGCAATTCGCTCGCTTTACTGGCCGCAAAAGCCATGATTTCCGAAAACGACGAGACGCAAAGAAGCTGGATGGAAAGTTAATGACAACAGCTCGGCAGGTTTTGCGACGACGCGGGGACGAAAAAGCGGAAACAATGGCGAGGACTCGGCCGATAATGGCAGCGGAAATGTGTCGCCTGCGAAGTTGCCGCGGGGCTTCTGATTCCCCAACGATTCGGCAACCGGGCCTCCGTCGACTTATTTCATCCTGGCTAATTGCGCGTGTAAACGTGCAAATTGTCTGCGTAAACACACGGGGAAGTCGTGACGATTCTCGTCTAACAGACACGTCGCGACAGGAATTTCACGCTAGTCCTTTGTCAGGCGGCAAATGCGTCTCGTCCTGTAATTAAAAGCCGCGCGCATATGCCGCAACTTGCAGCGTGTATTCAATTTCGAAATAATGTGTATCGCGTGAGAATGAATGCCGTCACATTTTACGGAGATGATCGTACAGAGGCGACGGGCAAGTTTGCCCGGAAATTGTGTCACTCGATTAAGAATATAACGAACTGGACTGCAAAGTTTTAATTTTAAAATTTCCGCCAAAACTATGATAATATAAGTCACATGAAAATGATATATAAACATAAAAAACAATAATACGTTCAATTTGTATAAAAACAAAAATTGTATAAAAAGAAAATCAAAAATTAAGAAGATGACGAACTAGATTGCAAAGGTTGAATTTTAAAATTGGCCCCAAAACTGTGATATTACTATTTAGATAAAAATGACACGTAAACATGGAAAACGATGAGAATAGATCGATTGTTAATCGAACTCCGTTTATTGCAAACAAGATAATATTTTAGGAGTAAACTATTTTATACTTTTTACCTATATTTTCAAGATTAGTTCAACCATATCAAAAACTACAGAAAAGTTGAAAATATTTATAAATATTTCCTTGTCGCCAAGAGAATTAATTAGAATAACTGTCTCGAGTTTGAATTGTGAATTATCGATGAGTATTAAATAATTGGCGGAATAGCAAATAAGTGGAAATGAAATGCTAAGTAGAAAGAACGAATGAAATTTGTAAAAGGTTTTTGAATATTCCAACGTTGCTTTATACAAATGCAGTGAATATTTTTCTTTTCTTGTTTTTTCATGAATTCTACATATAAATAAGAAAACATTTTTTTCTGAAGAAGAGAAATGGTCTCATTGAATTAATAATCATTTTTTTAACAAATGCCTTTATAAAAAAAAAAATTTGCTATTTTCTCTAACTTTACTTACTACACTCTTAAAAATGATCGATTAATTGTAAGAAAACTGTATTCTAAAAACAATTACATTTATTTTTAATAGAAATGTGCTTTAAATAACCAGAATTAATAAAAACTTAATTTTAGAGCATTTTTATAATAAAGTGATATTTCTTTTATGATATGAAGATATCTCTTGATTACAGTCGGATTTATTCTTGTAATGAGTCGAATTATTTTTAAAAGTCCTTCGGTGCACCGATGACTGGTGCGCGGACAATGCGGACGGTCAAAGTTAACCTATATTATTTATAAGATTCAGTGTCTTAAATAGATATTAAGATTAATAAAAAACTAACTGAAACAATATTAGAATGTGTCTTTTAGGTTTTGAATAATACTTTGAATTTTATAATTACATATTTTTATTATTATACATTTTTAGATTCTACTTATAAGAAAACTCGGTTTTAATAGATTTTATTCTTATAGTAACCAGAATTATTTTTGTCCAAATTTTCAGTGGAATATCCACTTATGATAGGGATATTCCGACTATAATAAGTCGATTGTTTTAAGAGTGTAGACAACAAGTGTAATTTGATATTATCATTTTACTCAAACTGATCTGACTGACTCAATGCAATAAAAGAATTGTGTCAATTTAAAAATTCATATAAATCTAATGTAAATTACAACTGATCCAATAAATATATATCCCTGTAAAATTAATTGAACAAATCACAATAAATATTACACCTTCATTCTATCAACAATATTATATTAAAATTTAATAACTAATAGTATTACAAAGTACTACAAATGACAGTACAGATTGACCTGAACTTTAAAATCTATTTTTTCTTTTTTTTTTTCTGTTTGTCCTCGTAAACATTAATTCAAAAACAAGGCATTTATCTAACAACGCACCATCCATCACTGGAAACTGAAAAAAATATTTAACCGGGCTCTCCAAACACAAGTAACAGGCATTTGACAGCGACGAAGACATCGCGGTAAAAAAAAGGGATCGGAAAAAATGAATTATTGTAAGAGCGATGGCAACGTCGATAACGATCGGTTAACGCGATATTTTTGCGCGGCCTGTTTTTTCCGCCGACGCAATTACCCGGCGCTTTTCTTTCGGCAATTATTTCCAAATTTCGGGATTCCTGCTTCACCTCGCGTCTGGCAGGTAATTCGTCGGGCACGATGGATGGATGTATCGAGCCGCGCGCTCGCGTGAGACCCGGCTTTTTTTGGCGATCAAAGTTGTGGTGAAAAAGTGTTGGCAATAAGCTGCGGGAGAAAAGGCGAGAGTTTGCTCCCGGTTATGATAAATCGCCACATTTCTTAACGCCACTGTCGCGTCATCACAGGAAATCATAATTTCCGTCGAAAACGAAATTGCTTCGTTTCCGAATCCGGGTCCTTCACCAATGCCATCGAGACGTTAGCCCAATACGAGCTCTGATCCCCTCCGAAGTTATTCCGTCGCGGCGTTTAAATTTCATTCGACTCGTTAAATCGTTCGTGGCGAATTCTGCTGAGTGGTTCGGGAATGAACTGAGGGTGCTAGTTAGAAAATTATAGCGCTGTTGGGACGTAAGTAAAATAAAGTTACGTTGAAGAGACTGGTTTGATGAAAAAATAGTGTTATTTGAGAGGTGAGAGATTACGATTGCGAATTCCAGTTTATGGAATGTGAAGAAATTTGATCGAAATATTTGAATTTAACTAAATTTGGTTTTATATATGTTACGCTGATAAAAATGTATATTTGGTTCTTTTCTAAATTTGAGGAAATGTGTTTCATCTGGCAAATTTGTAACACATCAAAAACAGATTTTTTTAAACTTTGAAAACTAGAGTAAATATTGACCTAGTAGTATTTTATTTTCTAAAAATATAATTATTAGTAATGAAAATCTAATTATTAATATTTTATGCAGAAAATTAAAGAGTATCTCAAATAATAAAGTATAATTTCTCTTAATTTTCAGTCTCTGTATTATGAATAATCAGTTTTAAACTTTAGTTTGGTACATAAAATATGATGTAAAGTCATAATGAAGTGCAATTGTAAACGAAATGAATTAAATAATTATTTATGTCGAAACTGTTGATCAAACGGTTTGTTATATTATTAAATCAATATCAGTACAAAGCACGTGTGTGGTATTTCATTGATTACATAATAATTAATTAAAACTGTTGTAGCAATAATTAATTGAGTTATTCTTTTTGAATTTGTTGTTACCGCAGTTTAATATTGATTTAATTATGTCGTATTTACATTAATTTACGGGCGTTTTGGCTTCCTTAATTTCAGCTTTAATTCTGTTTTCAGCAAGTGAATAATTTGAAGTGTTAAGCGTCGAGGAAAATGAAGCAAGAAGGAAAAACGTTTTGTTTGATTTGCTCGAAAAGAAAACACAAGTTTTAGTTCCACTGCCGTCTGTCTTATTATTGGTTTAGTTCACGCATTGCAGTAATTGAAACCGAAGAACGTGAGGCTGCAATTTTTAACTCAAATCATAATTTGCATTATGTGTATTCTGCGAAGTTCCATTATTACATTCATTAATACTTGCTTAAGTTATAAATCAGTTGCAAGGATATACAATTTTAATACTGATAAAACAATGGAGCTTCACCATAAATGAAATTTTAAAAATTACAATGTGTGTTATGAAACCAGAGATGTTCATTGCAAAAGTTTTGACAAAAGTAAAGATCGGGGAGAAAGTGTCTTAACATAATACACTGGTGCCTTAAATTTATATAATTGCCGTCTAAAACGTAGAAACCAATGTCTTGTTTCAAAATACGAGTATTTTTTTAACAAAATAATGTTTATAAACTTTTGCTGTGTAAAATTCAATCTTTTCTGTTTGTTATTTCCAAGTGGATTTTATTGTCTTAATAATTTAAATGAAAAAAAGTATTATTGTCGAGATTTTCACGCAAATACTAATTGCTTAAAAGGTGAAGAAATTATACAACGTTGCCGATTTTGAATTATGTATACATTTTCTGCTGTGTATACATTTCCACAACGTTGTATGCGCGTCTATTTTCAGTTCCCAAACCTCTGGTCCGAGAAATACGAACTCGAACGGAGAGAAGCTGTACATTGGTGACTGACGAATACCAATGTGGCATAAGACAAACGCCGATTTTTCGGGGTTATACAATTCGCGCTTGATGAAGCTCCCCTGTTTTCTCAGTGCACAATAATTTTAAACTCGTGTATAAATTAAAGTGATTTCACGCAAAGTAATACATAAAACATAAAGGAGAAAATAATAGAAATGATATACATTTATAGAAATGAATTGTAGAAGCACATTGTATATGCAATATTCAAAATCAATCTTATTAAAACTATTTAATTTATTCATTTTTTTTTTTTTTTCGTTTCATTTAAGAATGACAGAATCAGTGTGCATTTTTTTTGCGTAATATTAATTCTGTAGTTATTATTAAATTCCAACATATTCTGAAAACTTTTTGTTTACTTCATTTCTGTAAAATATTATGTTTAACGATAATTGAATACTCATCAATTTCATATAATTTTTTACGCATATTGAAAAAAAAAAAATTAATTAAACAGCAAAAAGTAACACCGGAATAATGTAATGCTGTTTAAACACACGTACACAGTGAATTGCTCTTATGTTGTGTACGCAATAAACATTGCACGCGTAACAAGCATGCAGAACAATTCGGTGGTTCTGAATCATACCATTAGCATTCTAGATAGTTAAATTAGCAATTCATTTTCCTCAACATTGTTGAAGTACTGAATTATGAACGAAGTTGAAATACGTCATTCCGTTATTACGAGAATATTATTTTCGTTTACAATTGCATATGACAAAGCGCAAGAAAGATTAGAACTTTGCTTTTAATCCGCCGAGAAATGTGATTCTTGTAATTTTCAAATAAAAAGCATTTCAAAGTCGAGGCAAAGTAATTATTTACTTACACAATCTCAAAGAATATTTCATATGGTTTTTGCATGTTCTCATCTCCATATAAAATTTTGTCAATACATTTCAGTTCGCTTATCGATAAATATCGATAAATATCAATACCGACAAGATTATTGATACAATCATTTCGACAATTTCGATTATCGACTTAGACTACTTGAAATAAGAAGCTTTAGGGTAAAAAATATATCAAAACTCTAAACTTCTCGACTTAAGTAGTTCTTCCGAGACTTTCTTTTCAATGAATTTAATTATATATTTATCTCGAAAATTTGTAACTACCGGTCGGGCATTTTGTCCCCGATCTTTACTTTTCCGTGACAATAAATTTACCGTTCCGTCGAGCCACCACTTTGACGAAACAAACGACCAAATCCTCGTTTCGAGTTAAGCAAATCATCATAAGCACTGAATAATACATGAGCCTTTTATTTCCCGCACGACGTGTACATAAAAGTGTTATCAACTTTAATTTTCGACCGTTCCGCTTGGTTATCTGCACCGCACTAATTTCAATCAAAAACTACTTTTGAATGCTAATTCGGAAAGGGCGCGACCGAGGCAACGTAAACACGGGAAACAGGCGTATCGCGCCGTGCGATTCATAAAACGCGGACTAATCAGTCGGAAGGGGGGGAGGGGGGCGCGGGACGGTTAAATCACGGCGCATGATTTGCTGCCGAATCGATTGTTTAGACCTGGTCGTGCCGGGTCTGATTGCAGGGTCGAAATGACGCCGCGGTCAGATTAGCACGATGCTACGCGCGTCTTTCGGCCGCGATTGCCCTTGATTGCTTTATAGGCTCCGGGAGACACGAGCGCCGCTCGCGGGGGAGCCGAACGCAACCTCAAAATCAGCATGCAAATTCGTCGAATAATTATTCCGAGTGCTCGGGACCGGGCTCCGCGGGGCCACAAAGAGTAACCGGCCTTTGTTTTGTTAGTCGCTCATTTCATTGCGGTGTACTTTTATTGCCAAGGAGTGCACGCTTTTTTCCCTTCCTTTTTAATTTTTCCCTCTTTTTCTTGCCCCATGCTTTTCCTTTTTTGACGTCTTGTTTTTTTTTGTTTACGTTCTCTTGAGAATAGAGATCCCCCGTTAAAGAACAATACGATTCGACCCTCGTTGTTTGTGGAGAGCCTTTCAAGACCCTAGGCAGGTAGCGTCTAAGGGTAGACCTCGACCTTCGTCGTGTGGCTAATTTAAAAAAAGCAATTTACATTGACAGAAGACACGGCGAACGACGTGTTTACTTTGGTAATGCTCCGTTTAAAGAATCACGCGAATTAACTTTTTTTTGTTTGAATTTGTTTGAATTAAAAGAAGGACTTACTGGAAAAATGGCGTAGATTTTTAGGTTAAACTGAGAACAATCTTAATAGTTGAAGAAATGAAAAATTACCTGAATGCTATTTTTTTATCACTTTATTTCCATTGAAGTGTCGCTGATTAAGTTAATAAAGGTATTTAGAGTAAAACAATAATTGAAACCAGTCTCTTGTCTTTCTATCATTGTTAAAAAGAACAAAAATATAAAATATTAGCATTTGTTTAATGTTTAGAAATATACACAATCTCTGACGATTAATTAAGCGCGATGATAATCTAAATCGTAAGCATCGTTCGTCGAATTTCGTACATCGTTCGATATGAAACGAAATAGACGAAATGTGGTTTGTGGCATAGAGTCCACGGTTCTTTTTCATATTTCGATGTAGATACGTAAACACGAAAAAAGTTCGACTCTTCATAACGACGATAAAAAGTGAATAACAAATAAAACCTCGGCGATGAGGTTTCTTTATTAACGCGATCGGGAAGAGAATATTGCGGTTCAATGATCCTTTAATAGTATGCGTGGTTATTCAATTATCGAACTGACGGAGTGAAATACGAAACTGAAACGAAATGAATTATCGCTTTGAAATATTGCTTATTTACTCCGAGAAAGGCACCATTTAAACTCAAATTATCGCTACAAAAACTGCTTGTCGTGAAACATTTTTGAATGTTTTTCACTGCAAAAAGATAAAATGTTTTGAAAACTTGTTAATATACGAAAGGTATAATATTGAGTATTAGGAAAATAAAATATAAAATTATAGACATGTGCTGTGTACAATAATGTGTAATAAAATCAACATATAGATTTATAAATCACCCATCCACGGTCATTATGTATAATTTAATGTTCGGAATCGCCCATTAAGATTAGATCATAATCTTTAGATTATTTCTCGTGCAACATATTTTAACTATTCATGAATTAATTTCCAGAATTCGAAGGTAAATTACGAAATAAAAATCACGATTCATCAAGATGACTGCAAAGATAAGTCTCGTTGATGTGGATAAATCAAAAAGGGCGAAGTCTCAGCCAAAATACACATCTTTTTGATCCAGCAATCGTGGCCGACCTCACATGTTGTGAATTCCCAGACGACGTCGTTAAAACGCGATTGAAAATAGTCGGGGGCGACTTTGAGGAGCGAACGAAAGAGCGTGGGTCAAGGGCCTGTTCTTCATCCGGAAAACTTTACGATCTGTCTCGCGAACAGTTTCGATAAGATGAGCGCGTAACGCGATTTTATACAATTCACGTTCAACAGTCGATAGTTGCAATATTCGTCAGTTATATTCATCGAAATTTTTCTTTTCACCACTTGAAACGAAAAATTCGTTCTTTTTTCATGACGAATTCCACGAAAAAGTGCCTGTTTTCAGTAGCGTTTGACCAACATTATTTTTAACGCTGGAGATTATTTTTCTGACAGTAAAGTTTAAATCGGAGAATTGATATATGTTAAAAATTCATATAAAAATTTGTAAATAATGAATTTTTATTATTAAAATTTTAAAGCAATACTATTTACTTGTGTTATTTGTAATTATCATCATAACTTGAATGGTCATTATTATGTAGTGTTTTTTTGCATGGCAATGTATAATGTGTGTATCGAAATAAATCAAATGTTTTCAAAATCAATAGTTTTCAAAAAATGTTTCGAAATTTATTTAATTGTCTTTGTTCATGTTGTTAGTTTAAAAGGAACACTGAAAATTGAAAACTTTTTTTACAAATTATCGATGACATATCTTGTTTTTCAGTATCAAATAATGCATTTGATTAATTATCATTTACTAAAAAAAAATTTAATTCTGTTAAATGAGAAACGGGCATTACTGTATTTATCTTGATAGAAGTATTTACGCACAAAATGTTTACCGTAAGAAAGTAGCTAAACGTTGGGTTATGAAGTACGCGACTAAAGTAGAGATATGATCGAGTCAACTCTGTTCGTGTGTATATTTCAGTATACACGAGATGTTTGCGATCTTGGCAAATATAATTAGGACTTCAAAGGTATATGACCAAGCTAGTCAAGTGTAAAATACTGTTGTACTAAATTACACAACAAACCAGAATTGATAATCCCGCTGCAACATTGGTGTGTTTGCTTAACAATTAGTTTGGTCAAACCAATTAAGATCTTGCCCCGATTTAATCAGATTATCACAATATATCGCTGCAACAAATCACAATATATAGATAAACACATTTTTGATGCACGTTGAAATATGGTCACCGGGACAAAGAATTGCGTAAATGATATTTGCGTTTGCGATTGCAGAATTGCGATCGATCGTTTTAAATTCAGTTATTTCCACTTGTCGGCGGAATTTGATTTTTCTATAAAGCCCCGTGTAATGAATTGGAATCCAGTTTATTAGCAGTGCAAAATTCAATCGGAAGAGGCATTTTCAAAACCACTTATCACCAAAATATTGAAATTGTTTTTTTGGTTCTTTTTTAATATTGTGTTCATTATTGATAACATGAAATCTTCATATTTTACGTGGAGCAAATTTGCAACGCTTTCTTGCGACTGCAGTTAATTTTAAACCAGAAAAGCTACATTTCTAACAAGTAACTTAAATTGCGAACTTTAATATTTTTATACTACTTGTTTTCGTTTTCCTAGAACTTCTTATCATAGTTTTTTTTTCTGCAATGTATTATTTGTTTTTCTGCAATGTCTTATTTTTAGTCGTTTGTAAGAGACTTCTTTTTATATTCACGTTTCCTACATACGTCATTTAATTTAATTTTTCTCCACTTTCCACCCTCAAATAATTAAAAATTCAATAAAAGTTAATGATATATTTCTTCCCACGCATAAAACACATCATACGATAGATAATACTATTCTCATTGAAATCGTCGATTGTCGTCGAAAAATGAAGAACCGAAAAATCGTGTGTAAGAGGGGGGGGGGGATGTGGAAAATCATAAAACTTTTTTATATCTTTTTGGCCGAACACCCTTTTTGTAATCTGTCTTTTTAACACTTTCTAGGTGACGTTGGCTATGATGTGTTTAGATTTTTTTGTATCTTTTTTTTTTAATTAAAAACACCTAATACATCTTTTTAGCTATTGTCATTATACGACACTTACCAATATCTACCGCTGAATCACTTCATACGTGTCTACTCA
>JABFOV010001394.1:0-22255 GCA_022817685.1 Aradophagus sp. ZL-2020
GTTCTAATGTATATCAAAGATAGTTCATTATCTTCAAATGTAAGATTAAGGTATGAGATATAGGATGCCAAATTTAGAAACATATTTACAAGATTCAAAAATAATGAAAATGAAAAGTGCATCAAATATAAGTAAGACTAATCAGTATAAGAAGTACAAATTATGTTTTTATTCCAAATTATCCTAAGAACTTTTTTCTTGTAATATGAGGCAACAAATTTTAATTTTCTATGTTCAGATAATTTATGAATATAATTTGTGGTTTTGCGTTGACTAAACTTAAAACGTTAAAATGTATTTGGAAATTATAAATTCTAAAATTGTACTAAAACTGTATAACTGTTCTTAATTTTTTGATATTTTTCAATTTTTACACACTTTACTTTTACAATGTTACAACTTTTTACGTTTATCAAAAAAGTAAAAATATAAATATAAAAAATAGTTATATATTCTTTGTTTTCATGTTTACAAAGTTAATATATTTCTGGTTACCTAAATAGATTTTTGCAACAAAATTTATGTTTGATTTTTTTTAAATATATTTGATTAGTAGTCAAAAGATAATAATCATGTTTTAGATTTTTTTTTTTTTAATTTACTTTCTTCATATTATGCATGAAAACTTTAATAAAGAAATATAAAATTTAAAATACTAATGGCAAATAAATACATGACACAAACGTTATTCCGCTCTTTGAACTTAAGTCAATATCAACTTCATCGTTTACATAATTATCTTCTTGTAAAGTTTTATAATTTTCAAACTTTACCTATGCCACCGTACTTATATAATTTTCATTCTGTCTGTCTACATAATTTTTACATTCCTCAAACCTTGGTATTCTATTGGTATAAATTATTTACGATGTGTGTTCTATGATCAATATTCATAGAATATAATACTATTTCTGTAAATCACCAAATAAAATTACAATACATTTTTCTATTGTTTTAATATTGTGAAGAAGATTAGTACCTAATTTTATTTGGTAGTTATCTATATATTATTATTCAGATGAACTTCACAAAATATAAATTATTTTATCATTTTGTCATAATTTATATTTTATTTCATTAAAGTGTAATGAAATTGTTGAAGTTATAATTTTTATAAGAACTATCAATTTAATTATTCATATTTTATTGCCGTTGAGTAAGAAAAACATCTTTTGAAATAAAGATCAAAATTTTATTAGTTTTTATTTGATTAAACAGTCGTAAGCATTCATGGATTCACGACTATTTAATTATCCTAGCCGTGTGATTGTAATTGTGATGGGACTCCAAACGCTAGGTATTTTATGACATTTGCTTTCGATAACGTGTAATATTTTACGACGATTCATGTTCTTATATAGGATAATACTTGCTCATGCGTCTTGTACAGTAGTCGAAATGCAAATGATCTTTTTTTTCTACGTATATGTATTTATTATATATACATATTATAATTAATAAAAAAATATAAATTAATAAAGTAATTACTGTGTAAAGCAATTTATATTCATCGTCAATGGATTCTTCCCAATTTGTATTAATTTCAATGTATTGAATTGTAATTCGTTGATTTGCCAGTAGCAAGTCAATGATAATAAATGGTTCTTGTTCTTAAAATAAATGTCGGTTTTTGTTGATGAGAATTCATGATGATTTTTCTTTAACAGTTTTTGAAATAATAATTTTTTTTCAGGTGATTTTAGTCAAACACATAAAATTATTGTAATTTACGATAGATGATTACAGATAATCTTTATATTACAAACTTTTCAATAGTATACATAAGTCGCATTTTATTTCTACCTTCTATTATTAGATGATATTAATTTTCTCCAAATAGTCATGAACATAGTCCAGAGCGAGGGTACAATTATTTATTACAAATTTATTGCAAAAATAGACAATACTTAAAATACTGTTCTTTTCCTAATAATTCTACCATTTTATCCTATCTTGTGAAAAAGGACAATTATTTAAAATTCAAAATTTCATCTTTCTATTGTGAAATTTTTTAATATTAATTTATGGACCAAGAAAATTCCATTTAAAGTAAAAGATAATAAAAACTGAATAAATGGTTTCAGTAAACTTAAAAAAAACATTCAGCATGAAGTTAGCTCGAAGATGTAATGATGAGCTTTACGTGAAGTCTTCAACCGAAGAAACATGGCGATCAGTTGGCTGTTGAGCGTCACCGGGTGCAAGTGTCGTTTGGTCGAAGCGCAAACATAACCATGAGCTGACTTCGACTTGTAGTCACTTTAACATGTCACGTTTGATCATCCATTATTGACAAACCTGTCAAAATCATCGCCTTAAATCAAGTACATCAGGTGAGAAACCCGCAGTGCGAAACCATGTCAAATGTCACGGAGTGACACGAGAGTTGAAAGTTTAAAATGCTGCGAATCGATTTTCAGTCGGTCCTAACGATACACCTTCCTTTTCATATTTTCGATAATTTGTTTCTCTTTTTTTATGTAAACTTGCCTTCTTTTTTTAGTTTCTCTTTATTGAACAGTGAAATATTTCTCAAACATTGCAAGAATGTGAATTGACAGTATCGGAGATGATTGTAATTATGATGATAATGATCATGAAGTATTGTTGTCAACTGAATCGACGTTCTTTTTAATGATGTGTTGAACGTGCTTGTGCTATTATTATAAGCATGACTAAATGGTGATTCGCATGACAAATCAGCATTTAACGTTTACATTTATATGTAATATGTAATTATGACTTTCAGATCAATTGAAAGCCTAATAAATTGTATAAAAGATTTCAATTCTTTATCAAGTATTATTTATTATTGCCATATATTTTTTTCATTATTGTAATCAAAATTAAAGTTGTTGATCGAGTAAAACACTTATATGATTTTGTTTTTTTTTTTCCGTTTTTTTTTCAAATTAAGATATAGCACATATGAATACTGTTGAATTTTATATTTTTGTACATAGGCCATATAAAATTATATTATACAAATTATGCAATCTAGATATATTATCTGATATTGTATCTTTCAATTATTTATTCATATTTGTAAGTCTTTCCACAATTAATATACCTCTACCTTGTAACTTCTGTTTTCTTGAACTCTTTCCTTTCAAACTGTTTCTCTTTGGCGATAGTGGCAAATTTAAATTTTCCAATGCCAGTTGCATTTATTAAGAGAATTCTCAAGTTTAAATAATTGATTGATAATGAATAATTGATTGATATTATGAATTTCAATAAAAATATATAGATCAGTTTACTTGTCACAATAAAAACAGTTACTAACAAGTTTCATTTCTTGGAATAATAAATTGTATTAATTTTTGAGTATTTAAAGTTGAAAACATCTTGAATCAATAAAACTGATACCGTTACATCAAACAAAACAACATTGAAACTCTTAACCAGTAACGTCACGTACAACAATATTTGTCCCTAAACTGTAAGCAATTCAATCGAATTTAAAATATTAATCTTAATACTAAAATCCTTTTTCAATTTGCAGAAATGTCTGAGCGGTTGGAGCTACAACAGCTGGTGACAGAACCTGCAGAGCGAGCCAACCAGTCCGAATCTAAGCCATCCGTACCATCGCCTGAACAATGCAGAAAATGTCCATACCTAGGCTTACTTCTCGCGACCATATCCTCGCTCTTCTTCTCGCTTTGCAGTGTGATCGTCAAGGGATTAGTAGAAGTAAACCCAATGGAACTAGCAGCTTTCCGCTTCGTGGGCGTTCTACTGCCAACGGTGCCAATCGTCATTTACAAAGGCGAGCACCCTTTTCCAAAAGGTCGCCGAGCGATGCTGTTGTTGCGCAGCTTCGTCGGCACCACTGGTCTCATGCTGAGCTTTTACGCTTTTCGGCACATGGCGCTCGCGGACGCCTCGGTCATCGTTTTCTCAGTGCCAGTCTTCGTCGCTATCTTCGCCAAGGTCTTTCTCAACGAACCCTGCGGCTTGTTCAACGTTTTCAGCGTCTGCCTGACTTTGATCGGCGTGATTCTCATCACTCGACCACCCCTTCTCTTTGGCAGCACAGTCGAGTCCCTCGCGGCAGCAGGTGACGCTAGTCGCGCTGACCTCTGGGCCGCGGTCGCAGCCTTCTCAGCAACACTTTTTGGTGCAAACGCGTACGTATTACTGCGCGCTCTTAAAGGCCTCCATTTTTCCGTTATCATGGCCAACTTTGGCTCGTTTGCCTTGGTACAGACCGTTCTGGTCACCTGGGCGATTGGCGCCCTCTGTCTACCACGCTGCGGTACAGATCGACTGCTCGTGGTGGCGCTAGCATTGTTCAGTTTTGGCGGTCAGATCATGCTGACGCTGGCTCTGCAGATCGAACAAGCAGGACCAGTTGCTATTGCCCGTTCGGCTGATATTGTTTTCGCCTTCCTTTGGCAAGTTCTTTTCTTTGGCGAGATACCCAACCGGTATTCTTTAGGTGGAGCTGTTCTGGTTACCAGCTCTGTGGTTTTAACAGGCTTGCGCAAGTGGGCACTCTCACTGCCAGAGAATTCTAGCATCAAAAAGAATCTTGGAGTTTTGGCCATGTGAAGATGCCGACTAGGTTGATTAGAATGTAAAGTCAGTTATAAATTTACTTTTAAATGATTATTGAATTGAATTCAAAACACAACGACATGAAAACAAAATTATAACATGAATTATAGTTATGGCTGATGGTAATTCAATATTTTGTGTCATCTTCCAATAACTAATATTGGATACAGAAGAAATGATGGAGTTAAGTTTTAAACATGACAACAGAGAGCTTTTTGCAAAAAAACATTCTCTATAATTACACGGTATATTAAAGTATATTAAAGTTTGTATATGGAACGATGTATATAGAGCTTTTTATATTGTTTTCTATATAGAATTCTTTACTTGGAGTTCCTTATACTTAGTTTTTTTTTTTATAGAACTTGTGAGATAGCGTTTTGTACAGAAAGGTTTTTATGTAAAATATCTCATTTGTAAAGCTTTTACATGTATTTTTTTCTTGCAGTTACAAATTTTCTTCCAGCAGAGACATTCTTATCTACAATTCTTCGTATAAAGCTTTTTTTATGTAACTTTCTATGTAGAAATCGCAATATAAAACTCTTTATACGCAGCTTCCAACATAAACTTCTTTGCATAAAATTTTGAATGGGAGAACTTCTCATATTGGAATTCTTATTAATATTCCGTATAAAAATTTGCAGTTTCCTAAACACAAAGTTCCTTATTCAATGGAACTCTTTGTATAGAAAATTAATATTCCTTTATCCTTTTACTTTTAATTTTAGTTTAATGTCAAATCAACGCCTATCTTCTATCGGTTCTTTAATACTTTTTTTTAAGTCTGAATACTGTCTAATTATTAGACTCTAATATATGAACGTCAAATACAAGGAGTTCGAGTGTATAAAGTTACGCTTTTTATTCGAAGTTCCTCTATGAAGCTTTTTATTTAGATTTCTTTATGAAAAGTTTCCTATCCAGAGCTTTTTATATAGAACTTTCCAAATAGAAATTCAAATAGTTTTCTAATTTTATTATTTCATAAACGTGTTGTAAATAAAAAATACGATAACATCTGGCAATGGTCTTTCGGATTTAAATGCGAAATACAACTGATATTTATCAATTGCTCGAAAAAATATGGTCGATGTTTACCCAGTGGTCAACGTATTATATACGATTTGAAAGTCAAAGTGCTCGATACCTTTTTTCTATTGATTTCCCAAGCAGCGTAATCTCAATAAGCCAAGTTTTTTACCACAAAGTATGCGAGGGACAATTTCTACTTAAAGCTATACAAAATGGAATTGACTTTTTGAGCTAAGAAGTGATGTAAAGAATAAATAGCGATGGTTAAATGACATGGTTCTAGTCAAAGTTGCCAAAATTGTGCAACATTTATAAGTTTTTTCTTTTTCAATGTTATATTTTTTTCAAGTTTGAACATATGTACCACCTACATGATATGATTGTAATTTTGCTTAAGATTGTTTTACTAGCAATAAACATTTGTATTCGAGGTA
The DNA here is from genome assembly GCA_022817685.1 of Aradophagus sp. ZL-2020. Classification (NCBI taxonomy): domain Eukaryota; kingdom Metazoa; phylum Arthropoda; class Insecta; order Hymenoptera; family Scelionidae; genus Aradophagus; species Aradophagus sp. ZL-2020. The sequence continues at coordinate 6,033 of JABFOV010001394.1, forward strand.
CATACACAATAACAACAGCCACCCCATTATGATGTTGATTTATTCAACGGGGAAATCTAAGAACCTTAGAATTTAAGAAAATAGCAAATGTATTCCACTGGCGATTAATGATTGACTACAGCGCCATTTATTACTATTTTCGTAATTCTATCAATGGAACGAAATGAAATTATACCGACTTGTAACATTCTTATAACCCTGTTCTAACTTGCCATTGGTAACAATTCTTTTTCTTCTCTTTTTTAGCATGAAATTTTGTGTACAATGCTTTTGAGAACACTTTGAATTAAATGTTTAATTAGCGTTAACATTGCTGCAATGAAATAAATCCAAGTGATATTAATAGTATTAATTCTAAGACTATTTTCTAGCGGTGCATATTTTTACTCAATACAAAGTAATCGTAAAATGAGAGTAGATTTCCCAAGAACCCTATACACCGAAATAGATGTTACTTTCGATGCAATTTTACTTAAGATGTGGTGACGTCTGTGCACTTTTCGTTTTCTAATTCATTTTTTACATATTTATGCTCTGTTCGGTCTAATCATTTAATCGCCAGCTCTTGAATTTCAAACGATTGTTATTCACCAGTGCAATATTTGTTTCATTTTGTATCGCTAGGAAAAACTTGTACCTTATATATGCTAATCAAGTAACTATTGTAATGCTCTTCAAAAGTATAATTTATTCCTCACACGATCACCTACAAAATAAGTAAAAGTGGGAGGAAAAATACTGCCTATTAATTCCTAAGAGGGCGCTTTCATCATATGAAATTTAAAGTAACTTGGTTAGCCTGTTAAAAATTATAATGTTGTCGAATATTGTAAGATCATTCTCAAAACATTACTTTAGTTTCTTTTTTATTTGTACAAAAATTAACTTTGAATTCTTAAATACATGAATTATGGAATTATTTTGAATTAAAAGTCCTGATTGATAATAATTATGATCATGACGACAAAATAAAATAGAAAAAGAAACGGCCTTTTTGTGAATGATCATGCATATAATTAACTCGAAAAATGTACAGATGTCACGAATGCGCACAACCAAGCTCGTTCATGCTCGACAAGTTGCGCACGAAATTCGATGGTGGCTTCCACGTGAATCGACCGGCGAAAAAATGTTCCTAAATTATCAGAATTGTCAGTCGATCGCGTACGAGGAACTCGCTTTATTAATTTACGAAATTGAATATTGTAATTTATTTTTTAAATAAAAAATTGAAGTAAATTTTATAAACCCAACAGCGGTAGAAGTTAGGTATAAGTTGTGCTTGTCTGTAGGGCAACGAAGAAAGTAGGCTTATTAGATATGGATTTATACTACTGACATATTATAATAGGAGTATTTACACCGAAACACAAAAACTGTATGCAACTTACGTGAATTCCGCTTAATTTCTACTTGACTGAGTTGGGAAATTTTTTTTTTTTTCATAGATAAAAAATAGATTTGTAAATTCATTGATTTTATTCACTTATTTTACTTTTTTTTTAATATATATTACTGTTCGATGTTTACTTTATAATCTGGATATTTGTAACATCGAGTGAATGAAAAGAAAAAAGCTTTAATAATTTGTATTCAGAATTGCTTGAGACAAAGATACAGTTAAAAATGTTATTTTAAGCAAGATTTTAAGAAATTTGAATTGTTTTATGTAGGTTAAGTTGATTTTAGAAAAGTGTTGGGACTGCATTATAGTTTATAGAATTAACTTAATTGAATTGAACGAATTGTGATTTATTTATAAATATATTTTATAATTTTTATTATTTATTATACTTTATAAGCGAGTGAAATAAGTAAGTTTGGGATTGAAATCTGAATATTTAAAATGCAAATCATTTAAATAATTGTAATTATTTGAAATCTTCGACAACCAAAAGTATTGCCACCAGAAAAAAAGATACTTTTAGTTTAACAAATAGAATAAACAAATTTTTCTCTTGTATAATTGTACATAAACTATTAGGGTAATTGTGACCTGGTGGAATAAACATGAAATTCATTGTCGCTTCGATTCCATTAAACGTTCTTACATTTTTATAAACCTTTTACGATTATGATGTAGAAAACATTGCCAATGTACAAATATATCATATTTTGACCGAAAAATTTAAATATCACGTTTAACCAGTTTTTTTCCAATGACCCCAATGTTTGTTCATGTAAACATAAAATTAAATGAAATAAACGAAATGGATATCGGATTCGTGGAGTTATGTACTTGTTTGTTCAAGTAATACCATCTACTATTCTAACACAAATCCTTGATATAAATATTGTGTATCTTTTATAATTATCTTAAAAATAGAATTTAAATATTGTATGAGCTTGAAGTTTGCCACGTGGCGAATTGCCACACATATTGGACTTAGAAAATGTTCTAAGTTCAAAAATTGAAATCGACAATTTTTTGTCTTAATTTATATTTTTCACTATGTTCGTTGTTGTATTTGTCGGTTGCAACTTTTGAACATAGGAAATTTTCTAAGTCAAAAACGTATGGCAATTTGCCATGTGGCAAACTTGAGGCACATAAATATTGTTGCTTATATAACAGTTATATCACTGTGACTTTTTTTAGAGTGCATGGCATTACATTACAAATTTAAAATTGATTCAATACTGGAAAACAAGGGTAAGCCCGGTGCTTTTTTTGCTTTTTAATTACTAACACAAAAAAAGAAATTAACGTCCCGATAGAAAAAATAATTCCTCATTGGGACAAATGGGTTAATGACGATCATTGACGAGCCAATAAATGAAAGATGAAACGTAAAGGTTTGTGTCGTGGCACTGATGCAAAGACAAGTCCAAAATGATGCAACAAATAAATGAGCAAACCCGAAACGGACGGAATCGCGTACTAATTAGGAGACCATATATTATTGACGCACCTTGATACGTCGAAAAAACAGAACCTTTGTGTAGAATACGACAGTGTAAAAACATATACAAAGAATCACTGGAATCGGACGACAAAAAATACTACACAGATTGTCATTTAGACATAAACGTAGATGCCAAAATACCGACATAACCACATGTAGTACTTACACATTTAGAACCGACGTTACCTCTGTAGAATTGCACTGTAGCACGAGGAGCGAGTATCGAATTGCGCCTTTTGTAGAGCAGAATATAGTTTACAATAACTTAATTAAAATAGTTTAATTTATGTTAATGCTGTTAATTTAGTTATATTTATACATGTAAATGACGGATAATAATGAATAAATAACAATAAAGACGAAGACTACCCTGCTGCAAAAATCTATGTAGGATTCCTACGTAGTAATCCTACGTAGAAAGCCTACTTAGGATCCTACGTAGGATTATGGCAGTTTCCTACCTAGTATTACTGAATCCCACATAGAAATTATTATAGAATCCACCACATAATTATTCCAGAATCCCACATAGGAATAATTATATCTAGGAAACTCACGTAGTGTTCAGATCCAGGAATTCCTCGTGGGAAATATATATATATAAGAATCCTACGTAGGAAACTGCCATAATCCTACGTAGGATCCTACGTAGGCCTCCTACGTAGGATTACTACGTAGGAATTCTTTGTAGATTTTTGCAGCAGGGTAGGCTATCTCAAATTTTAGTTAAAGACTATGCCATCTCAAAATTTTACATGTATTTTTAAATAGGAAATTTTGAAATGGCATTGTCTTCAACCAAAATTTGAGATAGCCTAGTCTTCGTCTGGGGTGTCGATATAGACAGTTTTAGGGGTCGCAAGCAATAATGGGATATGCGCTCATGGCTGCCGGTTCTGCGCATTAAACCGCCGCTAAATAATCATGCGCGAACTTCCCCTTTCAAAAGTCGCGCATGATTTTTCAGGAGCATTTCGATGCGCAGAATTATAAACCTTGAGTGCATGTCTCATTAGTGCTTGCGACCAATCATTTGTGCTCTACAAATGGTCTACATAGTTCATACACTTTTTAAAATAATTGATTTTAACAATTTGCGCATAAAATATACATCATTTATACATAAAGCATAATATATACACCTCATATAGACTATTTATACTCAATATATGTTTACTGTATACCATATACATGTTGAGATGACGATTTTAAGCAGATCATGCATGAATCATGCAGTAAAAACTGCGAAGAGTCCTGCTTATGGGACTGTAGGGGTAATAGAAAATGGGGACATCGACTCTTGACGTGGTCCCTCCCCACTCCCCAATATTCCGTGTTGATAACAGCATTAAGGTTTTGAAACAAGTGGGCTTTGCATTCTGCGCATGCGTGTTACAGTGGAGGGGACAATGTGTGTTGTATTAGTCATTCACGCATATGGGAATACATGTGTAGTACAGACTCTTCGCAGTTTCTACTGTACATAAATTATATATACAACATATACAGACCATTTACACTTTATCAATGATCTATATGTTTCATGAAAATATTAAAATAATGATTTCGAAACATTCGTATTTGAATTATAACTGATTTATATAAATAGCATATTTAAATCATATATGGATAATTTGGTTAGAGCCAAATATATATGTGATCCATGTATTTCATATATTTGTAAAAATAATGATTTTGCATATTTTATATATATATATTATAAAAACATTATATAAGAATCTTATATACGGCATATAACACAAAAAGTTTATATAGATCGATAAACAATCAGTTTGAGTCGAATTTAAACGGTCCCGCCAAAATGGCTGTTTCAGCCGTTCGCGATTGAGCGGTTGAAATGGCCGAAACGCCCTGAACGGCTCAGACTAATCAGGTGCTAACATTCCCAATGTATGAAAACAATAAAAAAATGTAAGCAGAAGAGATTGGTTTTTTCAATACAGCAATAAATTAAAAACAATCAATGTGTGTAAACAGTCAAAAAATAACAACCGTGAAAGAAAAAACAGATTAAAAATTTAAACGTGTTTACGAAATATTATATTGAGAAAAATCGAGAATAATAACTTTTTGTTTATTTTAACGATTGAAAAATTTGCCAATTTCCAGATTGAATTCATGCATTTTTCGATTTCAAAAGAATTAACAATATTGACCTAGAATTATTTGGAATTTTTCATTGTAAAAAAACACATTAAAAATATATATATATTAAAAAAGGCGACATCGTGGTACACTAAGTATGGTGTACCAAGTTCAGTAGTATTGAGATTCAGTAGAATCTACCGAGGCATGTAGAAGTTCACGGAACTGCCAATGCCAAATGCTTTTTTTTTCTAAAATATAACGAATATCAGTGTAGTATAGGGAATTTTCAAATAACCGTTAACTGTCCGTTAAATAGCCATGCATTTATCTTCTCGTTAATTTTCTAGACATGGCTAATATTCCCGTTATATTTCCGGTATGTTACCGCGATACATCCATTAGAGTGGATGTACCAGTAGATGACCGCGTACCAGTGAATGACCACGCCATCAGAGTGACAAAAACAGAAAATACAATTTAAACGAGTGGTCATTTACTGGTACTTGATCTTAAGCGGTCATTCATTGGTGCTTTTGCCCTATATAGATAGTGCGTAAAAAAAAAAAAAAAAAAAGTACAATGAAAAAACACTCACCAGTAACGTCCCTCGTCGTGGGGATGCCAGGAACAAATAATGTACTGACCTTTTTATCCCACGGTGTCCATCGACGAAATCTCCATGGAAGCGTTCCTCGAAAAAGCCAGACCAGTAATTGTTGATCTCGTCGTTTCCTCTATTAGACTGCTCTCTGTGCCCGTCCTGTACCAAAACTGTAGATTGCACCAGCCGTCTATAATAAGTCCGAAAACACTAATCGCGTCGCGACACAATTTTGTTTGGCGCCAAAACGACCAATCAACTTTGCTTCAAGATGGAGTAAAACATGCTATTATAAACGAAAAACACTTTTTTTATCACAAAAAGTTTCAACTACGTTCGAAACAATACTTGAAAAAATTCGCGGCCCGATAATAATACCTCGAAACATTTAACGCGGGAGATCATCCGACTACTGTGACGAATCAACAGAAGTTGATTCAAAAGAATGTCTAAATATTACGAATATTGTCACTTAACGTACTCAGAAAACAATATTTCTATGAAACATTCAAAAACACTAATTGCGTCGCGGCACAATATTGTTTGACGCCAAAACGACCAACCAACTTAACTTCAAAATGGCGTAAGACATGTTATAAATGAAAAAAAAAAAAAAAAAAACTTATCAGAAGAAGTTTCAACGACGTTAGAAACAACTTTTAACATTCGCGGCCCGATTATTATGACTCGAAACATTTAACGCGGGAGACCATCCGACTGTTGCAACAAACCAATGGAAATTGATGCGGGCTATGAAGGCGGCGCAACGGCGTTGCCGGAACGACTGACGAATTCAAAAGAATGTCTAAATATTATAAATATTTTCATGTAGCGTACTCGAAAAATAATATTTTTCATAGAAAAAAGAGAATAAATAAAATTTACATGAATGCCTCATTTTTTATACAAATATTATTACTTTTTAAATCCATTGAATGACATTGAGCATTGTTTTGAATCCAATGCTGATTGTGAATCAATGTTAATTGAGTAATTTTTTTTTAATAATCGAATGTAATTATGAACAAAATTATATTAATTTCATTATTATTATAATTATTGTTTTTATAATAATAATTAATATATTAATTAATAATAATTAATAAACTAATCTGTAATTATCTATAATAATCTATAATACATTTTTTAAATTATTATGAATAAAAAAATAATCATTCGTCACTTAATCATTGACCAATGAACTGGGACTTTAATCGTAAAAACTCACATCATCGTAAAAACTTACAAAAAAATTTGTCAAGGTCAATGATTTTTAAATAATGAAAATAAAATAACGATAAACATCATGAAGAGGATTAAGAAATTTGTAAAACGAAAACAAAAAATGGTAAACAATGAAGTTGAAAAAGGATGAACAGTAAGCAGGGTGCTTACTATTGTTCTTTTTTCATCTTTCATGTTTACAATCTTTTCTTTTCGTTTAATGAATTTCTTAATCCGTCCTTGATAAACATAAAGATTTTCCAATTCTTTCTTTAATATAATGTTTACATATCATTGTTCTTCAAATGTATTTACAGGTAAAATCTAACATTGATTTGGCCTTTTAATATTTAAATATAATATAAAATGTAACAATATTAAAATTATTGTTATTTTTACTATTGAACTAATCATTTGACCTCTTAAAACAAACAATATTTTTTCATTAAAAAATAATGCACTTATGTGATGTGAATTAACTGACCTCTTTCAATGTGGAATATTGTTGATAACTGAAAACGCTAATTGTTTATACTTTACTTATCACATTTAGACTTTTTGTTTATTTTGTTAACAAATATACTGAGAAAGCTTTATCGTACCGCGAATTTTTAAGTATTGTTTTGCTTATTTATATAATTTTTATAAGTAAATTTTTCATTTTTTATGACGAATTAGCGTCAAGTCTGTTGGTCATTTTGGTCCCAAGCGATTTATCTTTTTTTTTTATATTTGTTACCAATGATCCTTCATGAAATACATGATAAATCTTTTTTATTACTTGTTTATTTTCTTTCATTTTTCATTAATAATAATTTTTAATTAAAACTATTCAATTCATTTAATGTTTTTTTATTTTATTATTCATTTGAGTTACCAAATTTTACTAATACATTTTCAAACATACTGAATTAGAAAATACGTGCATTAGATGTCGATTAGAGATCATTTATCACTTAAAATCATGTTGCCATAATATTGAAAAAAAATAAATAATAATAATATAATAATGTTGTAATAAAATTAAAAAGAATTATAAAAATTACATGAAAAATAAAGTATACAAAAAAAGTTGTTCAATGTCATCATTTTCAGGAGATACTTGAATGATTGAGTCATTCTTATAAAATGACAATAAAATGACACTTATTTGTTTACATGTAACGTAAACAAGAACCGGAAAACATACTTCCCTAGCCGACTGTACGTCGGCGCGGTCCACGTGACACTAATGCGTCAGTTACAGTCAGCTGTTGACGCTTGTTTCAGACAAGAACCACTCCGGAGCTAAAAGTTAGAACGCCTTAATGAGAGGCTCGAAGCCTTATCTGTTGTCTTATCTATTTAAGAGAGCTGACAGTCGATGCGACTCCGGGGCGCAGTCAATTGGCCGAGTGCAACGTACGGGCCAACATGTGTATCTTGTTCATTTACCGCAATCCCCAGGCAGACGGCGAGGCATTCAAGTTTGTACTCGCCTCCAACCGCGATGAGTATTACTGCAGACCGGCTAAAGAGGCACATTTTTGGAATGGCGAACCATGCTGCATTGGAGGTAATTATTTAATAATGCACTTTAAATTTTTAAGGTGTATCAATAAAAATTAAATGTAATTCAACAAAACATGTTACAATGAAAAATTTAAATTTTGTATACTAAGAGATGAAGCAGGGATAAACAATTATTCAACGAACCTTATGTATAAATCATTTATAAATAAAAACATAATTTATTTTATTTTAATTCAACAAAATCCATTGCCTAAATGAAAAATGAAATGTTTATTTACTAAGAAATTAAGATAATCGAGTTGTATTTTGAATAATTTTTCAACAGATTAATAGTATTAATTTTTGTTTGCTTGTAAATATTAAAAACTTTACACTCATGGTTTATTATATTAAATTACTGCTTGAAATTATTACATGCACATTATTACCATAATACGCATTGATAATGTATTGACTATATACTTCAATAATTAACTAAACTCTTTAAGTCAGTTAAAAATGAATTACATTCTTTGACTGTTCGAAAATCTTTATGAATCTACATGTAAATCAAACCAGGTAATAACATTGTTTTACAAATTGCAGACATTTTTAGCTGTAGAGTTATAGTTAACTGAAGTTTATTGATTTTTCTTAATTATGAAAATTCATAAAAAATGTAATTTAATTTAATCTTAATTAAATTTAACTCAATATTAATTAAAATACTTGATGTAAAGTATTATTTCCAACATTTTAAAGTTGTTACACTATCTATGCTATTAAAGTTTAATTAGCGTTATTATTTGTGCATCGTCACTAATCTCTCTTTGTTTGCTCGCAGTTTAAATGACACGCGTTTTGCAATTATTTGCAAAGAAGCATGAAAAAGAAAGAGAAAAAAATCATTCGGTTTTATTTATGATCACATTATAGTCATGGAGAAAAATTTTTCAATTAATTTTTTTATAAATTTAGGAAAGCGAACTTATAAGTGACCATCTTAAGTATTTCCTATTAATGTATGGGAAGATATTATGTAGTTTCTAATATTCGTGCTTTAATTCGGGGAAAAACTTGTATAATCTGTAGAACAAGTCATAGAAACTTCACAATTTTTCCCATAAACTGATTGGACAAATTTAGGACTGTCACTTATAAATTCACTTTCCTAAATTTATAGGAAAACGTACTGTTAATTTTTCTGCGTGGTTGACAGAAAAATTACCAAATTAGAAGTCATGCTTAATGGTTGTTAGTTGATGACATTAGTCGTTGAAATTTTTACTCTCATTTTTTTTCTTTTTTTAATTGCTATTTTTTATTTATCACATATTCATTACATAATGTAAATTGTATTTTTTAATAATGAATATAAAATTCGCATTATTATTAAATTATTTTCATCACACCTTTTTCCTTTTATAGTCAAGTTTTTCAGTTTTATTTTGTATTTTAGTTAATTAGTTGAGATAAAAATGTGTTTAATTTAATTTAATATTACCTTTTTTTTAGGAATGGATATGGAACCAGGGAGAGAAGGAGGAACTTGGTTAGCGGCGTCGTTAAATGGGCGATTAGGAGTTATTTTAAATTTATCAAATGAGGCCAAAGGACCACGAAAAGGGCGAGGATTTCTAATATCAGATTGCATAAAGTCGCCTGATTCGATTTCAACTTTCTTAGAAAAATTGCATCAAGTTAATCAGAAGGAGCAATTGTACAATCCGTACAATCTTGTTGTCGCAGACTTACAGTTAGTATTTTAGTATGAAAAATAAAAAAAAAAAAACAAATTATTATGATGTATTTTAGTTTGTCACAAATGTAGAAATATGATTGTTAAATTTCTTACTTGAAGTACAAAATTCACTAGTAATAATAAATAATGATTTTATTTTAATTAGATTTTAATATCACATATTTAATTAAAAATTATTCAGATTTTGAAATCCGATTTAATGTTCATCAAATGAATTTTAACATAAATAATATAAAAAGTGCATCAGTCAAGTCTAAATTTGTTTAAATGACAAAAATAGATATTAAGACTGCTTTTTTTATTTACACTTGTAATTTAAGTTACAAGTTAATTGTTTTTTCTTGCCAGCAATGCAGATGTCTATTGTTTGGGCAGTTACGAAGGCGCACCAGAGCCATGTCGCTGCGAAGAATCAATTTTAGGATTCGGCAACAGTCGGTTTTCACATCCTTATAAAAAGGTCCAGGCAGGCAAAGAACAATTCAAAAATATTGTAAACGATGCCTCGATTCACAACAAAGATCAACTGATCAGAAATTTGACTCAGTTCTTAAAAAACAATGAAAAGTATAACTTTTTACGTAATATATTAATTGGATTAACAAAATCTAGTCAAATTTAAAATAAAATCAATTAAAATTAATTAAAAATATAAATTTTAATTAAAATCAATTGGAATACTTATGTAATCATTTACAGTATTAAATTTAAACATTTTGTACTATGTAATAAACGTGAAATCGGTTATTACTTATTACTGTGTAGTATGTATGTAGTGCAACAAAAATTAAGTTACTCAAAAACTTCCTAAAAGGGAAAAATCATTTTTATATCAAATTGACGAAAGATATCTTAAGTTTCAATTACTTTTACAAAGAAATATATTAATAATCTTAATCAACAATACGACTAAGATTATTTTTGTTTGATTAAATAAAATATCATATGCTTTTCAGACACCTTCCTGACAAGGAATTAATAAAACGAAGTCCATCAGATTATGAAGATTTGAGTTCGATATTTGTGACTCACAAAAAAGCTGAATATGGCACGAGAACACATACAATTGTTCTTGTTGATGGCAATAACCGATTAACATTTGCTGAGGAGACTTTAATGCCCGACCAAACGTGGCGATATCAAACATTTGAAGCCACCTTGGACTGATTTCAGTGCAGGACTTTAGAAATGAATCAGAGTATGAAATTTGTTGAAACATTTAAAAATCCCAGAGATTAATAAGATTTAAATAATTCAAAGTTAGGATTAGGATCAAAGTTAGTGAGAAAAATTTATTGATTATTGAACATTAAAATAAGGTTCAAATATTTTAAATTTTTAATAACGTTTTACCTATGTTTAGTTAAATATTCAGGTTCAAATTCAACTGATAATATAATAATTTTATCATGCCTTTATCAACAGTTTCATTATAAATGTATATAATTTCAAAAAAGATTTGATAAAAAATATAATAAAAATTATATATCAAAGCTAAATTATTAAGATTTAATATATTTGATTATATTTATACTTTGTATTCCTTTTTGAGTAGAATTATTATGGCTGTTTTGTAATTTATTTTCAAATTAGACACTACTTTACTTGCATTTAAACTTTTTATTTCTTTCTAAATTTGTGATATCAAAAAATATTGTTTTCTTTTGATTATTTATGTTATAATTTATTTATATTATTACAAATAAATTAAAAAAAAAATCGTCACAAGTTGTGTATGTAATGTTATAGACAGAATAGGTATATTAGGAAATATATTTATTTTTTGAACATAAATGAGATTATAACAAAACTACAAAATATATTGACGAATTTCGTTAATTGTTTCATTAGAAATATTCCTAATAATTTATAATAATTTATAATAGTAATCTAATTTAAACAATACTGAACAATAATGAAATAAATTGAACATCATCATTTGTTAATATTTATGAGTAACATATACTATTTCCAAACATTTACTTTTAAACGATTAATAACAGCAAGAGTAATACATTTAGACAGTTAAGCTCACAAAAATAAATAAATAATAACTTTTTAAATTAAACAAACAAAAGCAAAGTAATTAATCATTTGCAAGTAAATCAAATTCGTTTGAAATGTTTTAATAGTAAATTTCAATTTAGTTTTTTATAGACTGAATTTCGTTCAGTACTCTTTAAAATGATTTAAGTCAAAAACCAGTTAAACTGCGAAAAAAAATTTTCACAAAGTGCAAGTAAATACTGATTGCAAATTTAGTTTTGGAAATAGTTGCACTATATTTTATTAATAACTTAATTTCTTGATAATACCTTAACTCTTTCATGTTCCTACCTGTTCCCGTTTTGATTACAAAAATAGATATTATCAAAAATTTAAACTAGTGTTCACTGATCTCAGACTCTTTGTCAACGTCCGAATCCAAGATCGTAGAATCTATGTCATCGTCGTTTTCATCAATCTCATCATTTTCGGTTTCGCTTCTTTGGTCAACTTCAGATTCTTCCATACTTGTCTATAAAAAAATACCATTACTCAGAGTCCTTTTGTATAAATAGAAACAAATTTAAAACATGATTTCAATCAATTTCAAAAGTTTTCTTTCGATTTTTTAAACTAAAAGTTTGATAATAAAAAAAGTACTATTTTTGAAAATCTATTTTTACCTGACTGCAGACTTCTTCGCCGTGTAAATTTCGATTTTGCAAATTTCCCATCCAAAATGCTTCCTTGCTATTGTTTAAAACACACATTCCCTTTACTCGAAATACAAATTGTTCACTCAACTGCTTTTCCAATGGAACCAATTTCGTTATAGCAACGTCTTTTTTCTCGATCCCCCAGATGCAAATAGTGTGCATAAACTTCGTACAGCCTGAAAGATAATTTTTTATATTTAATTTAATGTTTGTTTTATACATCTTTAGATAATCATCAAGACATGTTTTGTACAGTAGAACAAATACCACGTTAAAGATGATATTCAAACTAAATATTTATAGTTATAAATAAAAAATGTAACATATTTTGAGATTGAATAACGTCCGAACATACTTTGAACCATTTTCAAGATGGCCTGGACATCATCGGGTTGATATTTTAAATTGAATTCAAGAATTGGCATTCCTTTGGTTAAAAAGTTCCTGATGATAAGAGGAACGTAACGAATGAACAGTAGCAAGTTTTGTCGCACTTCCATTGCTTTGCAAACGGTGATTGTTTTAGTCATACTTTGCATAATCATTTTCCACAATGCGATTCTTTCAGAGTCACTAAAAACAAATTATATTTATATATATTTTTAAATAAGTAAATATATACAGTTTTAACGAATCATCAATCAACGACACATATTTCTAAAATAATACTATATATTCTGTGTATACTTTAGAAAAGTATCTATAACAGAGACCACTTTGACCAAAATTAGCAACTTTTTAAAACAAAACAGCATTTAATAAAATTATTATCATAAAAGAATTTTAGCTGATTTGCCTTAAAATATATTTTTATCATCATGTAAATTATATAATTTAAAATATTTATCAACGTTCGTTAAAACTGATATTACTGAGATGATACTCAAGAATAATGAAAAACTCTTCTAGAGTATCAAAAACGTTGACTTTAGCTTGTCAGGCTTGTTACCGCGAACTCTGATATTATTGATTCTAAAACATTTCTCAAACGTATCCCAACAATTATTATATAAAATATGACTCTACTTTTTTTGTAAACTAATGGAATTGTTGATGCCCTTGATAACAGCCTCAAAGATCTTTTTAAAGAGTATTGGAAAGTTGCTTTTTGTAATTGAGAGAAGGCTAGGCAAGCGATCGTCAGGTTTTTTTGCATTTGCCACTTCCGCCGCCAGATTCTCGATGAGCGTTGAGACGCGACTCAGAGGGTTGAATTCATTATCTATCCAATTCTTCAACAGAGCCGAAACGGCAAGCTTGTAGTTACTACTTGAGTGCTTATCTTCTGCCCAATCAAGGCGTAAAAAGTCGTAAGCCATGTCAGCTAAAAATATATATAAAGTAAATATAACTTATTTTAATTAAAAATAAATAAATAATTAATATCCAAGATTGAAAAAATAAAAAAATAAAACTATTTTATTAATGTAACCCAATTTCAAACATATTAAAAAAACATTTTAAATGATGTTCAATAATCCTGTAACAACCTTGTATCGATTTGTAAGCTTTAGTTACATTCTTCGAATGTGACATCAGTGTTTGACAAATGTTGACAAAAGCGACGGCCAATGAAATGTGTGACGCGATATCTATTTGTGAATGGAAATAATTGTACGCTTCCTTCACCAAATCTTGACAAGATCGTGGTATAACGCTGTTATTGCGAGTTATACGAATCAAAGTCCTTAATCCATCTAAAGAATTAAGAGTGTGAATAACAAGTTAACACTCCTTATAAAAAAATCGATGTAGTCCAATTAAAGTTTGATTAAGAAATAATGCAAATAAAATATTACCTCGGAGTAAGGAACTAAATTTTGTGTTCTGAAACTGTTTCCAAGAAAAAATCATTGTCAGCAGCTGTAGCAATAACTTGATTGCTTCTTTGTTACAAAGTTGACTACTGCTTCTTTCTTCACCAATGAGATCCTGCAATTTGGTAATGATTTTTGGCAACAAGTGAATAAGTTCTCGAACGAAACTTTCTGACACTTCGTTTTCGAAGATCATTAGAAGTTCACTAACGATGAAACAAACTTGAGGAACCGTAATTACGTTTTTCGCTTGTGATGGACCAATTTCCATTTGCAGGTCTAATAATAAAGCAATCTAAAAATAAAAAAAAACACACACACATTTTTAATAACTCATTGGCAGCAAAAAGCTTATTTTTCTTTTTTTTTTTTTACTTTTAAAAATTAATTGTTACAAATTGAACCTTAGTGTCCAAACGTCGGAAATAAGTTGGATTTTTGGCATACAGTTCCGAGCCTTTGTTCCAAGTTTCATCTTCAGACATGTCTGTCTTAGTTGCAGCGCCTTTTTTGCCTTTGCGACTAACTTTTTTTTCGACTTTAACAAACGGCGGGACTGGTTGCCGATAAAAATAACATGGCGGTGGCTGATATCCATGTTCACACATAGTTAACAACTCAAGTAGATCATCTTGCAGCTCCATCAGCTGTTCCAAACGTTTGATAACATAATTACGCATATCAGGACTTGTAACAAACGCGCTAATGGTTTCGCGGAACCTATGATGAAAATTATTTTGTTTAGTGCAAGATCAGCAAGTATTTGTTATATTAAATATGATTATATCAAAACTGACTTAAATTACATTTTGATCTTTATTTTATTGCTTACCAGTTGATACAATGAAACATAAAATTCAATTTTTTTGGCTCAGTATCGTCAATGTGAATTGGCATTAGAACTTCAGAGCCCAGAAGTGCATTTATATCACTCAAATCGTCATCTTCACTGGTTCTCCGTGTACAGATTTGCAAAGTACGGAACATAATAGGAACAATGGTACCTTCCAGACCATCAAAGAATTTTACAGAACCCTCTGTTCCTTCTGGGTTTAATCTATATTTGGGCTCTAAATTGTCTCTGGAAGAAAAAAAAAAGATAACAAATTCTGAAATTTGTACATTTTTGTACACATTTGTATATTGAATAAGAATTTAAATAGGAAATATTTGAGAAAGAAAGATCAAGTTTTTAAAGGTAAATATAAAAAATAATGAAACAAGATTTCTTAATTATTTCTGAAAAACAATTATTTTATCCATCAAATTACATTTATAATATTATTGACAATAAAATTTGCTTATAATCCAAAGAAAAAAACTCAAATTTTACTCAAAGAATGAAGAATATAATCTAAGAATGGGTGTCAATTGTATGGGAAATTATAGTTAGAGTAGAAGATAAATAAAATTTACTTGTCTTCATCTGCAAAGTTGACAAAATACAAGTCAGTAAATTTGTCCGTGAAGTATTGTGTGATATACGTCAGAAATTCTTTTTGTAAATTTTTGTTTTGCTGGATAATTTGGCCTATCTGATCATAGAACAAGCCTTTGGACTTTGGACATTTTTCAACGCTTGTTACAACTTTTTCTACAAGAAAAAAAAAC
>JABFOV010001395.1:0-15006 GCA_022817685.1 Aradophagus sp. ZL-2020
CACAGAGTACAAATTAACTTACTCAATGCATATCGTCTGCAACGTCAGATGTTTATAATAGACTGGTATTATACGGTGATAGAATCGTTAAACTCTTTCATGTCTAGATATCTATTGATTTAAAAAAAAAAAGAAAAAAAATTGTGTTCATTTCGTGTGAAAACAAAATCAGATTAAAAAATCGTGCGATGTAATTAAATTTATATTAATATTTCTGAGGTAATACTTTATAGAATAAAGTTCGATGTCACATCACACTTATTGAGATTATATATTCTTCTAAATTAAAAGAACAATGTATGAGGTATTTAACGAAATCGCCAACATCGTCATAAAAATAACAACTACTATTACGGTTGTCTATTTTATACTAAAAACTGAATCATCAATGAAAACCTCTAACGAAAAATGGCTGTATTATTCGCAGCCGTAAAGTTGTCTAATTTACTTAAAAGAAGCAACACGACCATAACTATAACTTTCCATTGATCAAACAGCTCTCGGTTAACACAGCGCATGTAAGGAAACAGGAATGCAGCCGATACGAGCGAGCGAGATCTGCGCCGAGCATTGACTCATTTCTAAATCAATTCTCGTGTTAATTAAACGCAATCGCACTAAAATCTCATTACTTTGAAGCATTCTCTGTCGCAAACATGTGCCTCCGGTGTTATTAAAATGAAAACAACGTCTGTTCCGGGCATTTTTCGTCAACTATTTTCAGACGAATCCCGCGCCATTAAAAGCGAGCGTCTCCCCCCGCCCCTTCCCGCCGAACCACCCTTCGCAAGTCGAGCGTCTGTTCATTGAAATTCCCGCGATCCCGGGACAATTTGATCCGGCGGCATTCGAATGCGCGCGCCCCGAGACACCGCGGCGCGCGCCACCGCTGTCAAAATTAGTGCCGCGCGCCATCTCAATTTCTAATCTTAGGCTCTGAGTCAATTCTGCGAGGGAACATGCGCGCGCGGAATTCGCGAGGTCGTAACCGCGACCTATTGGCGAATATTGGATATGCCGTTGCATGCCGCTGCTCACCTCGGCATACCAGCCGCGGCGTACGGAGGAATGCGTGTCCCACTGTGCGCAACGCCGCTAAGCACCAAGGTTAGCTCGCAGTGAAAGACGCGCGCAGTTCGTTACCCCCTGACTAACGAATCAAACGTCGCGTCTCTATCCACGGCGGAAACGCAAATCATTTCCGCGCTGTGCCATCCAAAGGTTTGCAATTAGGTTTTCGGTGGTGATTTTTTTCATGACATTTTCTAACGATTCATGTTAGGTTTGCAAAAAGAGAGAACACTTTGATGTAATGTCATTTTGGACCAGCGACTATAATACAATGAGTGAATTATGTACAAGCTCAAAATCGGATTCATCTTGTATATCTTTCAGGAATTCTCGAAAAAAAAGTAGACCTCTTCAATACGGTTGAACGAATTTTAACGTTTTGAAACACTGAAATTGCTCAAAATTCATTACAAAAAAAGTTATGTAATTGTAAATTTTCGCAACGTATTCCGAAAAAATTCATTACGAAATGAATAATTTACGAAATATATTACGGTCTTATTTTAAATTTCTTTTTTTCTTGTTTTGATGATGACACGTGTAACGCAACACTTTGCAAATAAACTTGCTAAGCTCGAAAGTCGTATGATGCATTGAGAGAAATAATATAATTACAATTTATTTATATTAAAAGCACATTTACTCTTTTCAAATAAATTGATTGTACTTAAAACTAATAAAATTTATTGGTTTAAAATCTATTTTTTAAAAGTAATATTATTTTATTCTGAGTGACCTTTTAGAATTTCGCATTTCCGTTTCCTTCTCACGACACCAATTATATTTCTGTTCATTTGAACCCACATATTATTCGGAAACAAATTGATTACAACTATCACTATTTTTGCAACACTGACGTCTATGTCAGAGCTGGTTCGATACAAGCACCCGATTCAAACAAGGACACGACCGTCTGCGATAGCTCACAATGTAGGTACCAATAGAAATGCATATAAATGATTTCAATTAAGATAATAAACAGTTTGATATCTCGCAGTCGAAACCAAAAGGTGGAACAAAAAGTCGAGCGCACCGAGAGTATAACACGAAGCAACGCTGACGTAGTTGACAAACATTCTACATAAATTAGACGTAATTGAACTAAGCGCGTAATACAATTTCCTCGCATCTGCCGTGGGTTTGAACTTGTCCGAATCGCGACGATAAATCCCGCGAGTATCCCCACGGTGGCAACTAAAAAATCGCCCACTTAATTTCCTCCCCTGGCAGCTTGGCCACAAGCCTCGGCCGCATCATTAGAGTTCCAAAATTTTTTCGATCAATCTCCCTTCCACGTCGCGATGTATCACTTTACATTGTTTGCCGGGTAACAAACGACTATTAATTTCCAGTGTTCCTTAGCGCTGACTCTCGTGCGTCAAGTGGAGGGTTCGACCCAAGATTAATGCTGGAGTAAACATGGTAGGAGGAGCGATTATAGCAACAGAATCTGCATGACAAAGTATCCGAGCACGGCGATGGCAGGGCGGATGAGTGTCGCTATCAAAGCGAGTGGCTGCGTTCCGACGACCCGGCTGAAATCAAGAAGGTGGCGGTCGTCGTTTACTCATCCTAAGGGCTTCTATTTAGCAATTTCGCCATCGCCGGCCCGGCTTTTTTGAGGGCCTCCATTGCCTCGATGACGCCCTTAACGGAGTCCAGTGCACTTGCTCCCACACTCAGGCTCAATTGATCGTTCAAATTTATCGGCCGGCTCTAATGAACCCGTTGCCGTCCACGGTGCAAACGTGCCTGACGCAATCCCCCCCCCCCCTCCCGACCCCTGCGCCACGGCTCCCGTCTACAAAGAATCTACAAACGAGTCCTCCGCTCGTTTGAGAATTTGTCTTTTCTATCAACGAAACAAAAACAAAGCGACGTATCATCTTCGGAAACGGAAGGAAAGTATTGATCCGCTTTAACTACGACATCAATACGATTGACTCGCGCTTGTTTCGTCAAACGACGCTTCGTCAGTCGCTTGGTTTAGTTCCTTTTGCCATGCTCGGGCAAATAATGAAGACGCGACTGTCGTTCTTCGACATTCATCTAGACATATTCTTTACTTATGATCAAGATTGTTTATACGAAAACAGTGAATTACGTGCTTATAGTCGTGAAAAAAAAAAAAAAAATAAATAAATAAAGGAAAAAGTAGTTTTCTTTAAAATGTTATTCGAATGCTAGTAGTTAGGATTAAAAAGGCGGCGACGATGACTTTAGAGAAAATTATTTGTGACCTGCTTCAGTCCAACGATCGAATGTTAACGTGGATTATTTATTCACCAAAGAATAAATAATGTCCCAATTTCGATCTGGCGATCAAACATAATTTCGCAACCACGTTGTGTTCACGTTTCAAACACAAAATAATCGACCCTGTTATACTCGGGTGTTCCTTTTTAATTAAGACAGTTATTTCCGCTGTATTTTCTTCCGCGAAATATTTGAATAACGTCGCACGAATTCCGTGAATTAATAACGCTGAAAGTGTGATACTTCGGTGTGTAAGAGGGCAGTTAATTCAATTTACGGCCGGAGTTAACGTTGAAACCCAAGTAAAGCTCTTATTTGCACTTCACGTGCGAGGGAAACGATATTCCAAAAAATTCTGTGGATAATGTATCCGGCCCAAACCGATGCAATCGATTTCCACGATCCCGCAATTACGCTCCCGCCGAGAATTACGGCAAATCCACGCCATCTGTTCGGACCTGCATTTTTCATGGGCTTGGGGTGCCGTGTGTTTATAGTCGATTTCTTTCGGAAACAACGCACCGCTGGCCAGGCCTTGAGCAACGTCGATTTCGCATTTCTGCCAGGCCAAAGTTATGGCAGCGTTTCCGGTTGCGCGCTTGTATAATTAAGCCCGCGTTTATGTGTGTTTTATGTTCGTTAGTCGTAAGTCGGGCGCTTATGTATGTCACGGGGCCGTTTATTTCCGCTCGTATTAGTTCGCATTGTTCGCGGACATGCACTCGGCGCGAAGCGCCAGCGCACTGACTTGGCACACTCGTACCTGAACACGCGCAAAGATGCCTCCGATAAATAACACGACCATTCACTCGCGCTTTCGCTCTCCTCCCCCGCGTCCACGTCGAATCATAACTCGCGCTCGAAAGTGTCGGAGCACAACGAGCGTCTCGCAAACACATTTCCAAACGTCGTTGCAGATCATTTCAATTTGCACCGTCGGCGTCGCGCTGTTCCGCGAAGAAAAACAGCCCGATAAAAGGAAACGTCAACTTAAATATCACGGAGATCTATTTGACGCTTTGTGCATCGTAATGACAGCGTCGCGAAGTTGCCGTCATTGTCGTCGTTGAAAAAGCGACGTCGGTGAATGAAACGTAAAAACACGCCCGGCATGTCAGCGCCGCGCGATTCCTGAATGAATCATTTAACGAGCGTTGAATCGCAGCCAATAAATAGCTCGGCGCATTTCCGCGCGATTCGTCGCGCAAGAGCGCCCCGTAATGAGCCTAATTACGGGTCAAAGGTCGCGCCGCCTCGCCGAAATATCGTCGCTCCGTTTCTCGCCGAAGAATAGGAATTGCCTGGGCGCTCTGCGAGCGGAATAATTTTGTCCCGTGGCTAATTTCGCTCTCATCTTGCTAATTCGAATCGGCAGTGGATACGAGCTATGGAAAGAGCTTTCGCCTTGGCTAATTTCCCCGAGGAAATTCGCAGCTGATCAGGGGAGAAATCAGTGAACTTGGCTGATTCGCGGGAATTATTCGTTCCTGATTGAGACACGGGGCACCTGTGGCGCCCGAGAGCCGGTTAGCTTCGAGGCAGTTTGGCGATTGAAATACAGCCAGCCGGAAGCGATGCGTTCACGCAACCCTCCTTTTTCGCACGTTTTTCTTGGTTTACTCCATGCTCTTGCCGTAAATCGAATTATTCACAAACTTGATATTCGCGGGCGCGCCAACTCCATCGTCGGCGAATTTCTCGGGAGTACCTTTGCGCGCAAAAACTCGGCTCAAGGGTGCCGGAGCGGCTAGACTTTGCACGGGAGAATTCCCCGCAGCTTAATTGAATTTCACTCGTTCAATTAGAAATTCAAATTCCAACGTCGCGACGGTCAGTCGCTTTTTCCCATTTACCAAGGCCTACGCGGACACTACCGTAGAGCTTTTAATTGAGCCTCGGTCGCGCAATTTATGCATTTATTTCCTTCTCGGCGTTACGCGGTTCCACGCGCCTTTGTGCGGCAAACAAATTGCGTTTTGATAAGGAACCCAAAAGACGGGCGGTTTAATTTCAACTTTTTTTCTTTCCCTCTCCCCCTCCATGTTCCTTCGTACTTCTCTGTTTTCAATTCGTCTGAACGGTCGTGCACAATTGCGAGCCGAGGAGCTGGCGTTGGCGTTTACAGCTGTTACTTCGAGGAGCGGATAGCGCGAAATTCGGCGGAAATTATTATTGCCGAGACATTGCGAAAAATGATAAATAAAAAGCGGCACGATTTAATCGTCACTTATATTACATTGGGATATTGAAACAGAAAGGAAGCTCCGAGAGCGCGGCGCATCGTTAGATGGTATTTTAAATTGAAGATGAAATTACATTTTACAGTTAATACTCGTTGTAGATCCGACAAAATAAAGTAGCGAGATTTTTGTTAATATCTGATGTTTCCAGTCAATGGACTTAATTCCACAATTTCGAGGAGGAATATTAAATTTGCGATCGAAGTTTTATTTGAAAAGAGGAGACAGTCTGTCTATAGGAGATCGAGTATTTGTTTAATAAAGTCACATTTAATTGGAACACTCGTAATGACGTTTAAAGCTGCGAGGGAAAGCTGAGTTTTCGAAAACCAAAGCCGATAATTCATTTTAGTTTGATTATGGGATACAAATTTCACTCACACATACGAATAAGTAAAATGTTTGAATTACAAAGACAGAAGCGACATGAATTTGCAGTTGCGCGCTTTTATTTCAATCTATGCAAAATGTTTAATCAATAAAAAATGGAACAATCCAGGATAAAAGAATATTTTATACAGCTTTAACCGTTTTTTTCACAAACTCTAATTATTCATCTGCCGGTGCGCGTAATTTAATTGTAACTAAAAAAAGAGTTGCATTTGAAAACACAGACTGCACTCAGATGGCACTTTAAACAACAAGCAGAAAAAAAGTCTGTTTAACGATCCCTTTTTGTCTGCTTTGCATTCTGGCACGGTTCAACGCTCCAAACAATATCCATAAGTGGTGTTCAACAGTAATCCACCAATTTTTTTCCGTTCTTTTTTTGTCTTTTTTTACATTGTTCGAATTTTGAGCGACAAGTGTCGTAGAGTGGGATGGGGGGGGGGGGGAGAGACAATAAACGAGCGCTGCTTTGTCAGCGACGATTTAGGATCGGTTAATAAAATTGTCCGGCGCTTGATTTATTTCCCGCCGAAGCATAGACAGTCACGCGTATTCCGCGGTAGGTCTCCGGGATATCGCATTTTTGTCTTTCGTTTTGTTATCTGTTAACGGTACAAAATTGACATCACGCGCCGTTCTTCTCATTGTTCTCATTGACGTGGATGCATCGGCGCATATAGAATCAGAAGCTTGACGCACGACTTCCTGCAACGTTAGCGCGGGCAAGTCGTTACGTAATTGACTCGATTCGGTGTTGTTTCACATAAAATTCTTTGTTCGCAGCCTTGGCTTTATGCTTCGAATAAATGTTTCGAGTTACTTGATCTCTAATTGTGTTATTTCTATACTTTGCAAGAAAGCGAATATGCTATTTGATTAAAGTACTCATATTTTGCGAAGATCAACATTGAAACTTTTGCGAAAAAAGAAGTTGCGTGAAAAGTTATAAACCAATGTTACTGAAAATTTGGAAATATTTTTTTTTTGTGAAATATAGATGGATATTTTCAACACTGAACACGATTGTTTATGATTTAATTAGATTATGAAAAAGATAAGAAGATAGAAAATAACAGAAAAATTTAATTTTCTTTATAGAATGCAAATAGAAATAAAAAAATGACAAAATGTTAAAATAATGTATCCGAAATTTTCCCTGTCTTAATTTTTATACCCCTTTTAGGACATTGTAATTTTTTAACTTTCTACTGTCCATATTGTTCTTAACATTTTTTATCTCTCACCCGGTATGTTAAACACTGTATACATATTTAAAAAAATGCATAGCAATGTTAATAAGTTCGAATAAAATACTCAACGTCTCATTTAAATGATGTCTTTGTATAAATTGAAACGAGTCCCACGTGCAGAAGCAAGTTTCGCCCTGCATCCGATACGTGCGTTTGGACATAATATGTTCTATTTTCGTAATATGTTAGAGAATAAGAATTTAATTTGCATTGGGTTTTTAAAAAGCACTTATACGTGGATTGAAAAACGTTTGCCGTGTGATTTTCATTCCTCCTCGTTACCAAGACGCGCTATTGCGTGCGTTCGAAGGTCGCGGAATAAATTAACTCTCTGGAATTGCAAAAATCAACGATTCGAAACAGGTTTTCCGAACAGCGCTCAGCGACCAATCGCGCGCGAAAAATGTTGACTTCTGGCTGCAATCGCGGAATTATGTGATTTTCATTTCCTTTGGCATTGAAAAGTATTGATGAGAAAGCGCGAGGAGTTTGTTTTGCAAATATTCAAATTAAACTAGGCTAAAAAAAACCTGGATTAATCGTTTTAGTTGATTCAAATTTACGGGGATGAGCTGCTTTCTAAACACTCCTTTGTCTTAGAATGCATTTAAACTGTTCACAAATTGACCACATTTCAAGATCAGCATAAAAATGAAATAATTGGAATTTATCAATTAAAAGTAATATAACGTTGAATAAAGTTCAGGTTCTAATAATTTATGAATCTAAACTATCACGACAATGTTATTTCAATATTTGTCCATTAAATATGATAAACGTGTTTGAAACGAACTTCTTGTGTTTGCATTGAATTTTACGCTATTTTCAAGAACGAATTCCAACAGCCCGAATTTTGATTCAGCAAATACTGTACTGTTTTCATGTCGTCACAACATGATACCAATTTTATCAAAGCATTATTTTTTAAAGTTTATAGATTAATTAATGCTTTCATTGCATTTTAACGCTGAATGGATTTCGCTGAACGCCGTCGCAAAACGTCTACTTAATTTAAAATGCGAAACGAATGAATTGCAATCTGAAGAGAGAAGAAAAAGCAGTCGAATCATTACTCCGCTTAAATGTCAAAAGTATTTGCTTTCGTAAATTACACAATTTCGCAATCGCCGATAAAGATTTTCATGTCATTTAAACGTGGCGTATACTTTAATCTCGTAACAATGTGTAGCTTTCGATTTCATTTAATCTTGACGTACGGTGTGTTAGATCATGTGTTACTGGATGTGTACGATTATGTAGCTGAAATGAAGTTCCGTTGGGAGAGATCGCATATCTCGTATTTATTTGAATGGCAATGTAACCAATGCTATTTTTATTGCACAACAAATTTCATTCGAGCAGATATTACGTAGCGAAATACCATCATCGAGAAAAACACATTAATTAATGCAATAAAAATATCCGACCGTTTTTGTTCGCCATCACAGAACGCACTCCTTGAAATGCCTGCAAATTAGAGGTTATTATCGTTTCATTGAGTTCGAGTCTGTCATTGAACTTAGATCGATTTCATCGATTTTTCCAGACAAATAAGCTTAAAAAATTAAAGGTATTCAAGAATATTTGATCAAGTGTGAAATTGTGCTTATAAGTACACATTATTATGGTATGCAGTTTTGCATAATCAATACGTGTATGTAAAGTGATACCGAAACATTTATTCAGCATTAAGAATACCGTGATTTATCGCAGCGAATACATTTTTCTCACATTAGGGGATAATATTTACGCTTGACAAATTTACAGAAATGTAATAATTCTAATTTTATGCGCGTTGACATTGTTCGTAACGGTTTTTAATATGAATTATGTATATGGGAAACAGTGGCTAACTACGTCAATAAAACAACCAATATGCTGAGAATACTGTAACGATATGTAATAATAATCGTAAATAATATGCCGGCGTAAAACAGTTAAAATTTTACGAGAGATTCCGATTAGAAATTCCAAATAGTTTGAAGATCCGTTCGAAAATTGAACATAACTAAATGTTCTAATGAAGAGAAGATTCAAGCAAGTACACTTTTTCATAATTTATAAAATATTTATAATGCATAATATTAAATTTAATTTCAATTGCGACGAAAAAAACTTACAAAATTAAACTCTCGGAATACTTGCTTGAAGAGAATCGCGAAATGTACATTAAATTATATGGAAACTTGTAAAAGTGTAAATATTTTAATTAAAATTTCCACGATCTTTCTGTAATATTAATATCTAAAATATTAATATAACGTTTTTCTATTTAATAACTTCAAAAACTACGAGTAATAAAAGCTATGATATATATGCAGTTTAACAATTTATTAAAAAAACTACGACTTAGAGGAAGAAGTTGTAATGACCTTTTAAGGAACTGAACAAAAAAATATCAAGCGACTTCGTTATTACAACCACTTCGACTTCCAATCTTGCTATTTATCCCATCAGTTTTCTTTCTGCCTTACTGGCGTACTCAAGTCAACTGGAGAAGAACTGTTTTTGATAATTTATATATTTTTTCACTCTATTTCACCACGTGCCCAAAAAATTGACAATATGTCTTTTACATGAATTACAATTGAAAATTTAAGATTGACAAAATAAACATATCTTAAACCATTTGAGAAAACATGTTGAGGATCCACTAATTAAACTTTAATTTAGAATCAATAAACTGTCATTACTTCGATCTATTGCCTTTTTTCAATAACACCCTAATCATTCTGCCGTATCGTTTCCTCGCTTGATAACCGAGCAAATACATGTCCCAAACAAACCGAAATCGCATTGAATCGACGACACGTTTATTTCCGCTCGCAATTAAGCATTTTCGTTAACCCGTCAAGCATCGCCTCCAAAGCCGTGGCATTTGATCGCGCATATTTGTCTCTTACGTTCGTAATAAAAATGCAAATGTCGACGACTTCTCTCCCACTGTCGGCGTCCTCTTTCACCGTTGTCGCTGTCCCTTTCGCCGTGGGTTTTGCGACGGGAAGACGGGCCGCGTGTCTGCCGTGTTGTGTCAGCCGACACCGCTCTCGCCGTTCTACCTGTTACTTCGTTTTGCCAACACACGCGAGATCTTCGCGCACGCTCCGACAGCTCCGCTACAATTTCCATTTTTAGAAGGGAAACGGACGTGCCGGCAAATTCTAGGCACTGACGAACGTACGTATAAGGCCGCTTGTTGATGCGAGGAACGCAATCAGGGCGGTTGACCCCCCCCCCCTCCCCCCTTTGCTCCTACCACCACTACTCTCACCATAACTCGGTCACTTTTGTTTTTTTACCGCTGGTCGTTAATCAACAAACACGTATTACGTGGACGAATTAGTATCCGGTCCGAAGGACCATCTGCGGATGACGAATCTTTGGGCAATCGATCGCTGGTTATGTAATGTGAGCGGCAAATGTGTGCGTGTACGAGCAATGGCATTCCTTGATGGAAGGTGTTACGACGAGTGTGATGCTGATGGATTCCAGTGAATTGTGGGATTAAATTTTTGTCAGAGCTTGACGCCCGGGGAAAGTGCAATTTTTCAATAGGATTTTAAGTAGACGGCTTGACGTCTTCGCGATGGATCGATTATTGACGTTTGCGGGGTAAATGATAATTCGCGATCAGCGGCGCTTGGCGGTCAAGTGGATTTGAATTTTCACCAACATTAGTCGAGCTGAATGATTCGACTTGATGTGACGAGTGGATGATGAGTGATTGAAGTTTTTTATGTTCATTCATGGGGAAAAGTAAAATATTTATGGAGAGAAAATAGTTATTTCTATCGATTGATTTCACACTAATATGTTAGGAATATACTTATTTTTAAGTACATACCTGTTTTTATTCGTTGTCACTTGTGAACGAGTTTATTGAGTAATAAACATTGGA
The DNA here is from genome assembly GCA_022817685.1 of Aradophagus sp. ZL-2020. NCBI lineage: Eukaryota > Metazoa > Arthropoda > Insecta > Hymenoptera > Scelionidae > Aradophagus > Aradophagus sp. ZL-2020. The sequence continues at coordinate 11,106 of JABFOV010001395.1, forward strand.
AACTTCAAGCACCGTAAACGATTTTCTAAGACTTACCGACCGGCAATTGTATGGATAATTGGGTGTGTTCGAAACAGCTGACTCACCTGAAACAAATGAAATGCGTATTATTGTTTCCGCAAACTTTTCGCGTCAGTAGATTAATGAGAACTAATGGTAATAAGTGGTCGTCAATTTGCAAACTCTATTCAAGCGCGTTGTAAATTCGCGCATCGAAAATGAATGTTTGCCTAACATTTTTGCATAAACGATCGCAGCCATGGCGAAGCGACTGAAAACGATCAAGGACGAATAATTGACCGCAATCTTTTGACGGCAAAATATAATTTCGGCTGTTAAATAATTGGAAAGAAACGCAGCAGGCAGGCGGCTAATTATAATCGAGCGAAAGGTTACCGTTTATTCAACTACCACTTATCACCGATTATCGATTGGAATCTAATAAATACTCGACATTCATTAACAACCATTAATCATCGAGTAACATCTCAATAAATCGCGAACGAGCGGGCGCCGGTAATGAAAAATCAATCAACGCAGTTTTGCAGTTAATAAAACTAGAAAATTTATGAATCGAGCCATAAAATTAAAATTATCTCCGGGCGATCAATCATCGGGCGTTACTTTGAAAGCAAATATGAAAAACGCGCCCTTCGCGAGGGTCGGGAATACGTGAGTTTATGCATGCGAGGCCGAAGACAGTTTCGACGAGCCGTAGCCCAACAAGGAGGTCGCCACGTCCGAAAAACACTTTCGCCAACGACAAAGCCCAAGTCGCCGATCATTCATATGTTAATCAATGAAACGCTCGGCGTTTATCTCATTCACTTCTTTCCACGTCGACTTGTTTACTACGCGGATGAGTCACAGGCGCGGCGGCGATTTGCATAACGACGTCATTTGCATTTTACATTAACAAAAAGCATTATCGACGATAAATTTCGGATCAGCGCCGACTCCCTCCCTTCAATCTCGGAGATTACATCACTCGGCGTTTCGCGCGGAAAACATAATTCCAATCCGACGGTGTATTTTCTCCCGCGCCCCCGTCACCAATTTTTTGCATCCACGAGGATTTTCTTTGTGCGATGCAAATGTAATTACACAAAAACACGTCGCGTAACAAGTGGTTCAAAATGACTGCGGTGTCGGCCGTCGCTTCGATTTATATGCTAAAAGACGAGCCGATAAGATCGTTCAATTTTGCAAAGGATTTGGGAGTGGTGGGGCGAACAAGGTTGGGGGCGGGGGACGGGGGCGCAAGAAGCGGCCCGCGTGTTTTGCATGCACGCGACGCTTCTTGAGCCGACCGAGTGATTCATCTTGGCGCGGCAATTTCCGCGCATAAAACTGTCGCGGCTGTCAGAAAGATGTACAAACCGATCCACTCGGGACAGTCGTAACCGGCCAAGTTCGCGAAACTCCAAATGGAATTGAGCCGGCGCGCGGGACAGTTAATATTTACAGCGCACCGCGAGAGGGCGCGAGGATGCACCGGCGTTATTAATGTCAACTTGACCCGATTCCGTGCTCGCGCGCCTTCGCTAAATATAAATCGTTTGGAGTCGGGCAGACGAGCCGGTGCCTGGATCGCGTGGGGGCTAATTACCCGGTGCCGAGTTCGCTTCTGCTTAAGGTGAAGTCACGAACGAGTGGCTCGTCGAGAACGTTGAGAGCGAGATTGATAGTTTACGCTTTCACGTTGAATATTTAAGAATTGTTGATTGTCAATGTCGCGGAATAATGAGGGGCTTATAATTATTATTTTGCATCGCGCGAGAAACTTGTAACGTTTATTTGGATAAACAACATTGTTCGTTAAAAGACGAAAAAAAAGATTTTGACATCGGTGAGCACGTTCTTTGCTCGTTTGAAAAAGCTAACTTTATTAGTTTGTTTCGATGTATTGATAGTTACATTGATGAACTGTGTGTTAGTTAAATACGTTTTATGCAAAAAGGCTCATTCAAATAGTTCATTAAAAAGTAGGTACTCGTTTATAAGAAACAATCGAATTGATGTATCGACAAAACTCACTCGTAACATAATTTAATAATTGTCCTTTTTGCCATAATAATTGCGTTTAATTGCGTTGCCGTCTCTTTTACCTAGTTCAGTTTTTCGGCTTATTTAACACCGGCTTGCTCGTTACAAAACAATTTATGTAATTGGACTTCTGTGACTGGAAACGTTTATTTTGAAATAAATCACGAGCGGCGTAATTTTCAGTTACGCTTTTACTCCTTATTTGATTCAGCGATGAACAGCATTGTAAGGAAATTGTTATTTTTCCATACATCAATCATTCAAGTAACGATGAAATGATTGCGTTTATAATTTTTCAACGAGATAATCAAATTAACGGAATAATATTGTCCATTAATTAAATTTCCAATTACGCGTTTTGTAATATAAACATGCACAAACCGCGATTGTCAATGTTAGACAATATTATTTCACATAGTAAATTCCTAAATGCTGTAAGTAAGATCCAATTAAATTTCCATCTTGAACACAAACATCGGTGTATTAATTTTGCCGGGCCATTCTTCATTTGTTTGAATTTAAAATGATATTTTAATCTCATTAATCACAAAAACACGAACATCATTCTTATTCGCCGTGTTGTTTGTGTTTCTTGTAACTTAAAATAGATTACATTAATGATAAAAAAGCAGGCAAACCTGTTACTCTAAAATAACATTCACGAAAACGTAAACAATGTAACTCGATCGAAGTAATCTCACGAGACTGATTATTTGTAGAAAATTCCATCCGTCATTGAGATTAACAATACTTTTAATTATCGTATTCCAACGTAATTTTCACCGCGACTATGTGCATTGCGTTCGTGAATCCACAAGACTTTGGAGTTCACGGGGTCGTTGTGCTGAATCAATGCGACTCGATCAGCATGAACGCAAGGCGACCATCGTTTCATACTTGTTCCCGTAGTTAAATATAAACAATCTTTTTACGCAGAAACGTCGTCAAATAATTCTCCACGGCGTTCCAGATTCCTTATCCGCGCACCGTTTTCCAACCAGGTTTCGCGCATCGTGTGCAATTAAAGCCCGATGATCAATAAGCGCCCGACCTGCCGCGATTCATTTTATTTCTTCTCATTCGAATTAATAACACGGCTCCGCGACCCGGTCGCGGTTAGGAGGATGCCGTGACGTCGATTTGCGTACACGACTCTCTCGTTCCAGATGCCGCACTAAAAATAAACACGAACGAGCTCCGTCAAGGTTCATCGATCAAGAAGCTGAAGCTGGATATTTGTTTTGGAAATTGCGCCTTGTTTATGTTGCTTTCCTTGTGATTAATTTACGAACCGATGCGTATGATTTGCAAAACTTGATACTATCGTCCTCTTTTATTTCGTATCGAGAAAAGTGTAAGTTAGTTGGTGAACACTTTTCCTGTGCAAATTTACACAGTCTCCGAAAATAATTTTCGTTAAAAACTTATAATTGACATTTTTTTTTATTGACAAGTTTTTTAATTGAAACATTTCACGTCGACTGGTTTCTCTGTAAAATTTTTTCCTGGATATTTTTCCTAATTAGTATTTACAAAATTTTCCTCAAAGAATATTCCTTTTGAATTCCTTCCTTGTTCCCATTCAAAAAATGTATCCTGAAAATTACTTTTGAACACATATCTTTTGCAAAGTTTTCCCTGAATATTTTCCTTGAACCCTCTTTTTAACAATATTTTTTCAAACATTTTTCTTAACCTGTTTTCATTATAAGTTTGTTTACCATATAATTTTTTTTTTTTATTTTCCACTGGATGTTCACATTTCCTTTACAAATTCTTTTTTAGGAATCATCACTGAAGATAAGAATAAATTTCTATGCATATGTTTACTATGCTTTATAAATTTTTGTTTATA
>JABFOV010001396.1:0-25706 GCA_022817685.1 Aradophagus sp. ZL-2020
ATGCAATATTGTGTAGAAGGTATTATTATACGTCAATGAGCAATTGAAGAACCAGTCTAGTAAAATTTATAAACCTTATTATGCAACAGAAAAGTTGGTGAAATGTGGTTGTTTAAAACAAGGACTGATGGCACGGAGGATAAAAATTGTCACGTCGGAGGCCAGCGTTCAAATCTCGCATAATAGAGCATTGGATTTTTCAACACAAAGTCAATTTCGTCAGATAAATGCAATAAAAAACAACGACAAAGTGACTTAATATTTTTTATGAGTGTTTAAGAATTTACTAGACGGTCTAATAAAAAGCAAAAGATCGTGACTTGTCCCCGCTTTAATAAACCAGTCTAGTAATTTGTAATGAATTTCCAAACAGATTATACTAGGATTTTTCTCTCCGTGTATTATTGGTGTTGAGAAAACAAGTGGAAGTGCAGAGTAAACTCATTGATTTGAATTGTCGTTCAAAAATAAACCGTGATTATTTATAGATCCGGTGAGTTTTTTTATTTTATCTATATCGCTCTGTCGAGTAGGCGGCAAGTAGTCAATTATAATCGAGCGGGTGGTAAGTAAGTACTTACCATCCTCTCTCACAGTTTTCTACTTATTCGCTTCACAGCAAAAATAGGTGTCTTAATTTAAGACACTTTGTAGACGTTTGTAAGACAAGACTTTTTTCACGACTTGCATTAAGTCACTGGTGTCTTAGATTTAGACGTTTTTGCTTGTAATAAGACGTTTATTCTCCGCAATTTTTCACAGTGTTGATGGCTCGATAAACTTATACTTACCGTGTGATTGTCATGTAAAATATAGTACGAAACACGGACGATAAGTAAACGAATAAACAAATTCCCTTGTCTGTGATCCTTTACTCACCGCCCTTGTAAGGTAATGTACTATTTTACGCACACGTGCGAACAAATACATTACCGTAAAGAATTATAAAAATGATAAAAACATAACCGCTTGTTTGTATGCGTAAACTGTAAGAACGGAAGATGAAAAAGAAAACGCCATTGATCTGAGACTGTAGCTTTGAAAAACACGCGTATAAAGTTTGAAGATCGAGTACAAGGCACTAGGAACAACTACGCGCGGAATGCCATAACTTTGTTGAACTTAATTTTTTCCTCGCCGAGCGAACTTATTCGTAAGATTTAATTATATTCCAGAGTATCGGGTAGATGGAGCGCGGCTCGCATTTTCAAAGTCGAAATCTGATATTTCGTAGCTCGCAACACGACGCCGTAATTGATTTCCTTTAATGCGAAAATTATCGGGAATTAGCCGACGTAGGACGCGGCGCGGTTTCGTCGCGGGAAAATCGCGAGAATTCAGTCGGCGCGTTTTTCCCCGTCACCTCGTTTATGAGGATAAATGCGTCCTCTTTGTTCGACGGCGGAAAGCCCGCTGCGTAATTGTGTTCGTACGTCGCGCTTGAATAAATGAAGGCAATTCATGCGTAGGTATATCGACGCCGCGACGCTATCGTTGCAAAATGTGAAACGCGAACCAGGCGCATGCTTATCCGATAAGTCACATAAAAACATACACACAAACATACATGTATGGACATGCTTTTGGTATGCACGCATTAAACACAACACATGCAGATATATAAACATATATATAATATTTATATATACTCATACATGATGCCCACTCGTCGGCCAGTTTGTAAAATCTTTCGTGTATGTTGAACACATTTTCGTTTGCATCGGGTTGCAATTTTTTTGTACTTTCAAAGTGAAGTGGCAAAGTGGGATTTTTGAATTGAGGAATTTCAAAATGTGTCCAGTTCAAAAACTCATAGAATTTCGTTATATATAATATTTATTGTGCAAAATTATTAGAAAGATGTTTAAAAAAAAAAGAAAAAAAATCGGTCGGTTAAAAAGTGTCCATGCGCCAGTGAATCTTTCGTCGGGACAGTAGTTTATTTGCCGCGCTCCTTGTCTATATTTGAACGAACAGTGGCGGGTAAATTCGGTGAGTTAAGTTAATTAGTTTATAAACTGGAACCAAAATCAACGTTTCATTGTGAAAGTCCGTTGTACGCTTTACAATAACCCGTCGATCAGCCGTGTTCTTTTTGGACAAAAGAACGGCTCGTTACACTTGAGGCGAGGTAAGATTTTCCCGCCGTAGTAAAATATTGAAGTTATTAAAGTAATTGAATAAAACAGGACCTCTAAAAGCTCATAAAAGGATAACGGTAATAACAATAACGGAAATAATAACACGCACGGCGGGCTTCATCAAAGATGCACAATATTTTAGAGTAATTGTGATGGCGGGATGAAAAATTGAACAGGTCCGAAATGTTGGTGTTTACTGATAAATAATGTACTGGCGAAATGGCAGGCTGCGCAACTTTATGCCACGTTCATTTTTTATGAAACGCTCGGCTTTGCCCGCGTTTACTTTTACGCGGACGGTAATGTGTTTTAGTAGGGCTTCGATATGCGTTCGATGGTTAAACCCTTCCATCCCACCCCCCATCCCCTTTTTCAGGTTGAGCCGAATCGTCAAATGGGCGGCCGTTGATTTTGCAGCGTTCACTTCACCTTTTTTCGACTAAAGATCCCGCGCGGCAAATTCCGGCTGTTTGGTTTAGGTTTCTGCTGTTTTTACGCTCTTTTTTGAAACGAAAAATCGCGGCGAGGACAAAACGTTTGAATCACGACTATAGAACGGTAAAAGTTAATCGTATTAAACGGCAAATGATTTGCATTTTATTATTATCGAAATCTGAAATTCGCGCGATAATAAATTATTAGTTTTGACCATTATATATACCAAGCTATTCAGAATTCAATTAATGATGATTATATAATGATTAATAAAAAAAAATCTCGACGTTATGATTATCAGTTTATTTTAATCCTCTTAATGTATTTAAGTAAATTAACAGTAATACTTTTTATGTTACAAATTATAATTATAAATCGTTATAAGCTTTTTCATTGTACGTAACGGTCGCAATGTACATAATTTATAAAATAATATGATTAGGAAAATCGAGTTACGAAGTTTTACTTTCATAGACAGTCATCATTACTTTTCAGTTTTTTCGTTGCTTTTGCGTTCGAAGAAGTAAAAACGATTTTCTTATGCCCGAAGAAGCGTATTCGAAATGTGTAAGAAAAAACTTGGACGATTGCTTATAAATCTCGTAGAATCAATATAACAACTGAAAGAAGAGCAATGAAACGAGCGGGTTAGAGTGATAAAAACTTTTATAGATTTCTTTATTCAGAATCACAAATGAATTGTTAATAGCCAGCCAATCTAATAAAAATGTTCAACCCTCTTTTTTACACTTATAAATCTACGCCCTGCCACCAAAATGTAACAATCTTGTTCCGATCGGTTTTCAATCGAAATTTATTTGCATTCCAACAAAGTGGTTCAATGTGAGAAGGTTCACTTCTGAACCTTATGCAACTTTACATTTTGGGTGAAAAATTAATGCGTTTGAAATCAAGATGGAAGACTGCTTGATTGTTCATTCAAAATTTACCAATCTTGGCAAAATATCAAAATGGGTCAAAATTTTACATCACAAGATTTTATATACATAAATATCAAAATGGATCAAGATTTTACAATTGAGAAAGTGTTTCGTGGGTATATTCTCCGCGTCATGCATATTCCATCATCTCATCGTTTTGCTTCGCGTCTTCGTTTTTTATCGCGCGAAATGATCCTTCTCGCGGGACGAGTTGCAGCAAAGTCCCAAAATAAAAGCGCGCCTCGGCCGGCTTCATAAACGGCGAAGACGCGCGAAACGCGGCGTCGATTTCGCACGGCAAGCTTCCGGGAAACAGAGCCATAAATGTAAGAAGACGCTTAAGAGGATGACGAACGGGAATACGAAGTTTGAATTCTGAAATTGGCGCCAAAACGACAATATTGTCAGTCATACGAAAATGACGTACAAGAATGAAAAACAATAAGAAAAAATCGATTGTTTGTTGAATGTCCTCTGATTTCATGCAAAAGAATAAATTTTTTAGATAATGGTTTATGAGAAAACTTTCCCGTAGTTTTTACCTACACTTTTTAGGTCAGGTAAACCATGTCAAAAACTACGGGAAGGTTTTTGTACAAAGTATTGTCTTAAAAATTAAGTATTTTAAATGAAATTGAAGAAGATTTAAGAGACAATCGATCCGTGCTCTTTATTTTCAATGTCAATTTAAATTAATGGATTTAATGGAAAATACTTGAATGTCGGTAATGCAGGAATCTTTCACAATTTCTCAATACGTCATCCTCTTAACGGCCGGCCCGGCATATTTCGCCGAATGCGATGCAAACGCAATTACGCTTTCGACGACATTTTTTACGACTCGCGGCGCACGGCAGTAGCGAGATAGCGGCTTTCGTCCGACGAAGTGGCCGATTGCCAGCCCCGTTGTCCTTTAGCGCGAACCACGTCGCCGACGTCACGGGATCTTCGTCTCTAATGTCGTTCACGTATTCACGCTTTCGCCGACGAATATTTCGGGAAATTGGCTTCGGCCATTTCTTACGGCTTTATCGGCCGCTTATAAATTGCGGTGACATCGTGCCGGGAAATATCGGCCTCGAAATATCCGAGAATCGATGAAACATTACGGAAATAAATTCGATCAATTGGCCCGGGCGACTTTTTAATCCCGCATTACGTTCGCTGATCCGTGATTGCTTATTATCAGTTTTTATTTTTTATTTTTTTATCTCTTTACACTTTTGAAATACTAATTTTGGATCAAAATGTAAAATCTTAAGTTGGCCTAATATCCTTTATGATGTTTCGATATTAGATTGAGACTAATGTAACTGAAATCAAAAATTGTTTATGATTAATTGGTGTAAAAAGTTGAAATTGCATTTTTCAATAATATTTCAATATCACTGACAAATGTGTTTGATTTTAACACTTTTATTTTTACACTGATATATCATCGAAATAATTGGATCGAAAAATAATAAGTACATAAGTGGAAGAGCCGAGTAAACTGTCAGCCGAGAGATTTACACCACTCGGTACAGCGATCGTATCGCTGAGTTGGAGCCAAAGTCCGACGTATCTACTCGCTTCTGGGTTTGACAACGCTCAGTTTCCAAAGTCCCTTTAATCCGCAAGCGTATTGTTATCAATAGAATCGCGGGCCGGCTCCGTATTTCCGCGAAATTGAAAGACGCGCATAATCCGACGGCCGCTTGTAAAATTCGATCTTGCGTTACGTAACGCGTTATATTGTGCACAAAGTTGCGCCCGACGGCCGAGCACCGGAATGTCGCGTTGCTTTGTGCAAATTGCTTTTTCGACATCCAGACTGGAGCAATATCAAGGGCGAATTTAATTGCGCCGAGCTTGTCTTGTCGAAGTGATCGAAACGGATGTTGAGGTCGCCTTGAATTTATTTGTTTTTCACCGGCCGAAATGTTTCGTACCAGATGATCCGCCGTTCGGTAAATCGGCCAGTTTTTAAAAATAAAAATCGAAATATGAAAAAACTCAAAAATGACAGAGTCATTAACGTACGAATGAGTGATTTCAAATAAGACAGAGGAAAATGCAATTTTGAAAGATGAAGAAATGAAAAGTTTTATTTATATAGAGGGAATTAAGAACATCTGTTATGATGAATGTTAGGTAAATCGTTATCTTTAATATTGAAATGTTGGTATATTTTTCTCAAAAAAAAAGAAAAAAATAGAAAATTACTAATTCAACTGTTATGTAATTCGTTCACACAAATGAGCAGATGTTTTCTTCGTTTCGAAAAGAACTTGTACGTTTTTCTCAAAAAGTTAGTCATTTTTGTGACATCAACTTTGACGAAATTTAATTTCGTCGAGTCGAAATGTTGTTGATTCAAGAAAATTTGTGATCTCCCCCAGTACAGTTTGTTGCAATTATTCGCGTTCTATTTTACGTTTCATAAGAAATCCTTGAGATAAATTGAAACAATCCAGAGAAACGTTTTCCCTTGGCAAAGTTTTTGACTCGAATGTAAACATGATGTACATTTTAGAAGATTGAGAGGCGGAACGTGAGAATACATTTATCGAATAAGTTTTGTTACGTAGATTGAATTTTGTTGACGTTTTCATTGAAGAAAATTGTTATTTACGGTTTTAATTTATACAGGTCCACAGATGTTCGGGTTAACGAAGATAAGTTACACTTTTCGAACGTCATTTCACGTTTACCGTTTGCGGTTTTTTGAACATACTGCATTCGAGTTCGTTCTGATTCATAGTTTGGGAGGTTGATTTAAAGAGTCGATACATTTCCACCGAACAAATTTTTTTTTCAACGATAATATACATGTTATCTTAATAGTAATAAACGTGGAAAATTATTGCATTTCTTAACACAAGTTAAACAGAACTTTAAAACAACAACTGGATGAACGATCGCGAAAAATTGAAATTTTGTGTTTTGAAAACGCACGGTGTTTAAATTGTAGCTATTAGTATAATTAATATTTGAAGAAGAAAAAAAAAAAAAACGGTTTGAGAGAAGAATATGGACCAGTGACATTTCTTCATCTAAATTAAAACAGAATAACGATGAATTTTTTACGCGGAGTGACGCGCGACCTTTTGAGTGCTATTTCCACAAATGTATTTAACCGAGAAAAATGTCAAGTCAAATCTTGCCGCAGTCAAATGTTTCGCTAGAACAAGTTTACGTTATGCATTAAAGTTCCTTGCAATCGAACCGAATTATCATTTGATGTTGTTCCGCGACATTTTCGTTGTATTTTCGCAATCAAATGTATCTAGAAAAACGCGATCTCTCGAGCGTTTTTATTCTTGACAATTTGCGACACACTTGGTACCGCGAACACTAAAAATGTCTCAAATCGAAACACTTGTTTTCGCAGTGAATTTCCTTCCCTCCAACTTCGTTTGACGTAACGTTACACCAACTCGCACCGCAAAGTACACGGGAAATTGTTTAACTGAAAATTCAATCCGAAATTAGACGAACTTGGTTTCAGAATCAACTCAAAGTCCGCAATCAATTAACTAACTAATCGAGCCAACGAGGCCGGTTAAAAATTCAACGACTTTAAGACTTTCTTAAAGTAGTCGAGTACCCCGAGGCAAGGCGACCGCGCCGTCGTTTGTGCGTATAATCGCGTGAATTACGAATCACGGTGTCCACGGTCCTTTTTTGTCAGTCAACGCCACGGCAAAACATTTGCAACTGTATCGTCGCGTCGGAGAACTGCCGGCAAACTGCTCGTCATTCGGCGCTTTTCCCAGGGGCGTTTAATCGGTTTAGCGATATCGACACTGCGAAGGCGTGTTGATTGATTTAGCAATTTTTTAACGCCAGGTTATCGAAACCACTTCGCTGGAAATGAAACCGGTCAAATGCAAGCACGAGCGATACGCTCCCGGGGTGTCGTGTACTCGGACTAATCTTCAACGCTTCTGCCACCGATCGTTTGTTTGTCTTTTATTTTTAGTTTTAGTTTTTCTTTTTTTTTTGTTTTTATTTTCGGTCGCTGGAATTAAGCTGATAGTCGCAGATTATCGGAAACTTTCGGTAGAAAGATTACGCGGCGCAAATCGGCCAAGGCTACATTTCGGGTGGCTCCTTTATCTTGGCGTTACGATCAATTTGAGTTTATCCTGACTACGAGACGCGACTGCGAATTTCCTCTTTCGATCGATAAATTATAATTATCGGTGGATGTCGAGGACGCGATCATCATTTTCAGCCAGTTTAGTCCTTCGTGTGTTCGGCATGTAGATTTGCGAATCGGATTTTATTGGTAATGATGATATGGGTAAAATTTGCAATCATCTTTTTTTCTCCATGAATTGTGCTTTGTTGTTACGTTATGTTGTTGATATATCGCACTGCGTTGATTTTAATTTGTATTTTATAGTTAATACTACGTTTATTCGATATATTATATCGATGAAATCAATTAAAAATTCCCATTCCCGAATACGTTGAAAAATCCCTACGCATTATTCAATTGGAAATTTGGGAATAGGAAATTGTCAGCGTGATTTTAAGAATGGAAAGAATGGAATCTTAAAAAAACGATGTATTCAAGAAAAAATAAATTCTTTACACGAATCTCAAATCATAATCGCTCAAGAAAGTTGATGTCTCTAACAAAATCAGATATTTCTAAAAGTGTGGGCCATTATTATTCGCGTTCGATGATTCTCCCGACATCCCCTTAACGTCAAATCAATTATGGCACATTTTGAATAATATACGGCGTGTCCTCGAAACTCGAGCACGCCGGACTGAGGCGTTTAAAATACGGGGGCTATTGAATGTTTTGCCCCTCTAATCGCGGAACAAAAGACGGCCTTAAGCAAATCAAACGCGCCCGATTTCGCGGCCGAAACAAATGGCTCGATCGACCGATCCGAGTTTCCGCCGTAAATCATTGGCTCGGCGGGCCGCCGCTATCGACTCCAATCTCGGCTCGATTTCGTTCGATTAACAGCGGCTCCGAAGAATTCGCTTTCGTTTCATTCGCACGATCGGGATTTGATTAGCGGGGCCTGAAACGCGCCTGAAATATACACGCAGAAAAATTAACACTACGTTTTTCTATAAATTTAGGAAAGTGAACTTATAAGTGAGAGTCTTAAATTTGTCCAATCAATTTATGGGAAAAATTGTCAAGTTTCTATGACGTGTTTTAAAGTTTATACAAGTTTTTCCACGAATTAAAGCACGAATATTAGAAGCTACATAATATCGATGGCTGGGAAGAAAAACCCCCATTCTCAAACTGGAAATGAAAGACCCCTATTCTCAAATTGACAACGAAGAACCCCCATTCCGGATCTTTATTGTTAGTGTGAGAATGGGGGTTCTTCGTTGCCAATTTGAGAATGGGGGTCTTTCATTTCCAGTTTGAGAATGGGGGTTTTTCATTGCCAATTCGAAAATGGGAGTTTTTCTTCCCAGCCATCGATATCTTCCCATAAATTTATCGAAAATACTCAAGATGGTCACTTATAAGTTCGCTTTCCTAAATTTATAGGAAAATTAATTAAAAAATTTTTCTGCGTGTAGACGTCGTCTCGGGCTCCGAAGACGGTTGCGGCCCGAACTAACGTTACGTAGAAAATGAAAAGCGACGCGTTTTCCGAGCATTTTCGCGCGGAGCGCGCTGATATTACTGTCGCTTAAGAGGGCACCGGGATACGTCGATACGTCATGCTTTTAAGGGTAACTGACGTTCGAGACAAGCCCGTTCGTAGGCAGATGAGCGTGTATCTTCTGTCGGAGAAATTTCAAAATGCGTCAGTTATGATTTTATAACCAGCGAAAGAAAATGCTTGTTCGGTACAGTCAGAGAAAAGGTTTTGTTACGTGTATATATGTATGTGTGTATGTGTGTGGGTATAGATATTTACAGTGGATTCTCAGTATAACGAACACCTCACGGAAATGGACAAATTTGATAGTCCTCTAACAGAATAAAAATATAAATTCCGTTACAACGAAAAAATTTTGGAAAAATCCTCTAATACGAATATTCTTTCCGAAAAACCTTCGAATATTGTGCCTCTCGTTCACAATGTTCAATTAGTAAGTTCAAAGTAAAGGATCTAGGCAAAAAAATCGGAAATAACAATTTCAACGATTTTACAAAGTGGTAAGAACATTGAATAATCAGGACGCGAATCTTTTTGTACGACTAACGGTTGGTCGAAAACATGGAGAATAATTTCGAAATTGTATATAATTTTATGGAAGAATGCAAAATGTGCTTCTTGATTGTACCAGCGTTTCGTCGAATCAACATTTCGTTTCGTAACCGTAATTAAAGTGAAACATCCAATTTTACACGACTCGACGAGTGGCCGAAAATTTCTGCTTACTAACCAGCGAATCCATTGAAATCGGCCCGTGCACCGACGCGACTCAGCTAATGATTAATTATTTCAAGATAAAGTGTCGCGTCGGCGCATGCCGGTAGAATGAAATTTGCATGGTCACTGGACCACGAAATTTCGGGTATAGCACTTCGACCTCGAGCAGTTGGAGTGCGGGGCAAAATCGCCGGCGCAGGACGAGCCGCATTCTTCGCCGGCAAGTTGGCTCGATAACTCGTACGTACGCGTAAGTGTTTGCACGTGCTCGCAGCCAATCCTTTGATAACGATTTCCGTCATCGATGGCTCACCCGTTAATTGGGCCGCCATTAGTCCGAGCGCGACGCACATTGTGCTGCTGTTCATTTTATACTCTGCCCCCCTTACTGCCCCCCGCCGTTCGGAGCGGATGAAATTATGATTAAACGAAAGCACGTGGATAATTGATGTTTATCTTGGAAATATCGCTTCCATCGGCGGCTCGCTTTGACCGGCCGTCCGTTCCGTTTCATTGATTCCCACCCGACGGGATCTCTCGGCAATTATTAATATTCGCGAATAATTGACGGCAATGGCCCGGCCATTTTCCCTTGGCTTTTCTAATTATACCGGCCGCTGGCGCGGTCGACTTAAGGATTAGAATATTACGGCGTGGCGAAAGGTCAGGCTATCGATCAGCCGGCCTGACGAGATTCAACGTTTCAATGTACATACAATTAACGTTACTCGCGACGGCGCGCGGTTATAAAAAGGATCCGCGAGTTCGGTTATGAGCCTTTTAAGCCGCGCGTAAAAGTCGTCGGTGGATTCCGTAGCTAGGCGCCACGGTTTTAGTCAAAACGGATTTCACGGTCGGATGGGCGTACTTTAATTGCACGGAGTCGTCGAATATGGCGGTGGTAGGGGTGAACGGGGATGTGGGCAAGAAGTTCTTTATTGGCGAATTAGGGATGTCATACGTGGAACAAAAAAGGATTGAATGAAATTTTTTTCAGCAGCATTTGAATACATTTTTTGAAGATAGGAAATTGTTGTTTATTTACAACAATTGCAGTACTTTGTTTTTGCAAAGTTGTTTTTATTGAATATTTTTTCTGGTTTTTGCTTTCAAAGTAAAAAAAAGTTTTGATAAAAGATTAGAAGATAAATGTAGAAAAAGTTTTTTTTTTTAATTTATTACTAAGAATTGATTCATTTTTTTTCATCATTAGAATCAACTTGATTGTATTTTTTCGCATTTTTCTTTTTTGTTAATTGTACATTTTTTTTATTGTCTTTTATTTTTTATAAAATGATTATAATAATAGGTATAAATAATGATAAAATGGTTATTATTCACCTTCATCTTGAGATTTCTCATAGTGAAGGTGAGAAAAACACGAATCCCCTAATGACATGGTAATATTGATACTAACTGCCCTTGTTCCAACCCTTATATATTATTTTACGGTCAGGTTCTAATTTCGAAATTCCAATAACCCTAAATTCTCACAGCATGTAATTTTAATGCGGAGTAAACCGCAACTTCATTAAAATCGAAACTTTTACCAGAGTCTCTAATTACGTCATCGCATTAAAGTGAAGTTACCTTGTTAAATTTAAATAATGGTACACACTGAGAGAAGAAAAACTTACCCCTCTTTTCTACGCGTTACATTTTTTCTTTTTTTTTTTTTTCAAGTTGAATAGCAAATAATTTTTAATACACTGGACTTGAAATCAATGTCTATTATTTTTCGATCACAGCGGAATATTTTTTTGATTAAGTACAAAAAGATTTATGTATGGTATTTATGTAGGTATTTACCCTTCATTAAGAAAATGAAGTTATAAATTATATGTTCATATTGAAATTTTAATTTTAATTCCTTAAAACTGTTTATTCTTTAAAAGTTTGCATCTGGTTCTGTTTCTGAAACTTCTGCGAATATACAATTTTTTCTTTTTCAAATGTTCGGAAAATGGTATACGAAAATATAACAGAGATTTATTTTGTCTACAGAATTGTAGTCGTTACACCGCGTTTTTTATTATTATTCAAAAGCTATTCACAATTCTAATCTACGGAATTAGAATAGTTAATTTAAGTTGATCATTAATTTCAGTATGCGTAGGTACGTAATTTTGGAGTGATTTATTATCAGAATATTCAACGGGTCTTTGACCTTTTAACATCACGAATACTGTGACATTTCATTTAGCGCGGTCAACTTCAACTTGACTCCAATGGCTGGTTCGGATGAAACTCTCGCGCTCGTGCTCGAGGGTCAATTGAAGTCGAATTAAGAACCAGTCGTATTTGAATTTGTAATGTAGTCGTAAAATTACACGATGTTCGAGCAATCCTATTATCTGCGGTTGGAAAAAAGAAAAAACTACTCTCATCGTTTAGCGCCGAATCCGCGTATTTAACGATATTCCGATCATTAAAAAGAAAGCTTCAGTTTGTTTTACCTGCAATTCGTCATCACTATTTTTTATTGCCATTGCTGTTGATATTTCAATTGCTGTTAAAGTATTCAAAGATAGTGAAAAATATTCGCAGAACAGAAACGAATTTTCTTCAGTGTTAAAAAACCGAAAAATACGATCGTTTTTCCAAAATCAGAAATCAAAATCGTTGTAACAATTTTTTAAAATTTTACTCAACAATCTTTGTAATAATTCAAAAAAGAAGAAAACAAAATTTTTTTTAAATATTTGATCCTTAAAACATCTATTTTTTATTGTATGGAAAAGTTACAATTTGTATATAATCTGGTTATATTTATCCTTTCTGTACTCTGCACTGACATAAACAAACCGGAAAAATTACTGTGCTTTGGGTTAATTCAGCTTGACATCGATAGCTTTTTGTAGTAAATTTTGGCTTTATTTCTAATAGAAAACTTGAATTTTTCTGCGATTTCCGTCTTTTCTCGAGCTATAATTCACGTGGATAGTTTTCGTTTGAAAGAGTATCGCGGTTGATCAACTCGCCAGTTCGGTCAAATTTCATGGACGTCTTATCTCGTGGACGGATCTGAGATTTTGCCACGCTTACGTGTGGTCACGATTCTGCCATTTTCATGCCGGTAATTCGTAAATAACGGAAGATTCGTGGCGGCAAAAGGACGGCATTTGGCGGTACGCCAGGTCTAGGAGACATTTTTTTTCTTCCCTTTCTTTTTGTACAAAAGAACAAAATCTAAAGTGTTCCGCGAGGGATGCATTTTTCATAATTTTCTTAATTTCGATTTTGTATTTCGTATTGCAATTCACTGTCGAATATATGTAGGTTTGTATTACACGTTTCTGAATATTTATTTACGACAAAAATATTGTTTTTGTGATAAGTGGATAATTTGTAAACGCGATTTTTTTTCTTCAATGTCTGGCTGCCGCTTCAGGTAATTCCGTGGCCGCAAGGAAAAACCAGTTAACTACATATTTCCATGCAAACGCGTTCGAAAGGAAAACTTTCTCGGCCGAGACACCTCGTTGCCGAGCATGTCCCGCGGGACAAGAAGACGCGCTTTCATTCGCGATTGTAACGGCAAGTTGATCGCTGCGGGACGACGGGGCCTCTTAATTTTCACCATACGCAGTCGTCGGCGCAGCGAGTGGCTGCTATTTACCCTCGAAGTTTGAAGTCATTGCACAAGAAGGCGCAGGCTGCGGCAACTTCCGACATTATTCTCGGAGATTCCGTGTAATTCGATGAATAATAATATGTCTCCTCAGGACATGGTCGCGACTGGTTGAGTGCGACGAAATTATGGCGCGGCGGCACGTAGCTTTTTGCGGCGAATGAATTATGCACGTTACAAGTGGGGCCGGAGAGCCGAAATAGGAAAACTTGACTGCCTGGTTAAGTCATCAGCGCGCAGTAAATAATGCCAGTTGGGGCTGCCACTGACCCCTGCAGCCTTTCTCTGGCACAGTTTCGCACCCCGGCAATTCGACCGTTAATCTGTAACTCGCGATAAACAACCGACTTTTTAGTCATATTCACTTACAACAATCTTTACTTTCGTTCAAGATTCACTAAGTTTTGCGATTATTTTCTTCGATCAAAACCTAATTTTATACTGTCAATACATTTTTTTCTTGGCTCGATTACTTAGTATCTTGGATCAAGGAAACTTTTCTTGGCTCAAGATCATTTATTCGAAAATATCAAGATGCAATTTATCTTGAACCATGAAAATTTTTCTTCACTCAATGCATTTTTTTTGTGAGTGTTGGGAAAACGATATCGTACGATTCGTATCGCAGCTGATTCTATCAATACAACAATTGTATCGTAATATAAGATGCGAATAGTGCGATTGATATTGCACGATTGACAGAATTAAATGGTGCATCATTTTTTGTGAAGATGTACACTTACAAAAAAGATACATTGAGTGAAGAAAAATTGTCTTGGTTCAAGACAAAATATATCTTAATATTTTGTCAAGAATAAATGTTCGTGAGTCAAGAAAAGTTTCTTGATCCAAGATACTAAGTGATTGAGCCAAGAAAAAATGTCTTGACAGGCTAAAGTTGGTGGTTGTTGAACGAAGTCAACGATTTTTGTGAGTGTATTACAAATATCTTGAAAATGTTGTTTGAATATTCTTCAAATGATTACGATTTGATATTCAAATAACTTTTCACAACTTCAGTAGAACCAAAAATGAATCAGTCTCGATTAAATATTTTCGATCTTTTTCGATAAAATTTATTGCTAGTTCGTATATTCAATTGGAGATAAAGATTCTCTTCGAACAGACGTAGAAATTCATAGAAGCTCTTTTTTTTTTCAACAACGCAACCAACGGTATGCTTGTTTTATTCATTCGTCAATATTTTTTATTCGACTAATGAACGCGTGCTCTCAGCATCCCAGTGTAACGATATATCCCGTGATTAACGATTGTTTTCTCTTACGCCCGAAAATCGTTACAGCTTAATTAAAAGAATTTCACTACGGCAACAATCACTTTCACGACACCGACGAAAAAAGGGGGGGAAAAAAATGCCCCTTCCTTCCTCGCTTCGGAAATATCAATTTATTATCTAACCCGTGTATCTTAAAGCAAAACAAGATAATTAAGTCCCGTTCGAACGACAATCGTCAACGGAACCATTCATATCGCGTATCGCGTTGCACGAAGGGCGACGTCAGACCATCAAAATTGAATCGTCGGCTGTTCCATTTGTCGAAATTCCAATTCGCCCCCTCTTTTTCCTTACGTCGCCTGTCACAGCGTCCGCCCTGGCCTCCGCAATTTCAGTCCGGGATCCAATAACCAATTGTAGCCGCTCACCGCGACGTCATTTATTCCAATCTCCTCGCCATTAGTCAGGTATTTTTCCAACCTCTGCCTTTCATTTCCATGTGTCTGTCAAGGTGCCCTTTTTCGTCCGTCCTTTTCGCTTTGCTTGGGTCCCCAAAGTCAGCCGGATGATTCGAGGGAACGTCGGTACGTTTGGCAGAAGGAACGTAAGCGCGCACGGAAAGAACAAATTAAAAAATTTTGTATAAAAAGGTTTCCTAATTTAGTAAACAACTGTTCCGAACACGTGCAAGAAGTTTGCAACAAATTTGTAATAAAATATCTTTTCGTCTATCGACAAGCGAAATCAGAAATTAAATTTATATTAGCGCGATGTGAAATGAAACAATTAATTTTTTCGTCGTTAGTATGTCTTTTTTGATTGAAAATTTATGGAATTAGGATTTCGTTTAAATAAATGTTGCAAACTTTCTGGACATGTCCTGTACAATAATAGATACAAAGTTGGTACCGATTTGGCCTGGTTTATACCGGTTTTACAAGCCGCTCATACCAAAATGGTATAGACGGCTTGCAAAACGTAAAGATGACTATGCACGAAATTGGTATAACACGGTTATTTACTAAATGTGTCTAATTTTTCTTTTCGTGCGTGGCCAATGTAAGTTTCCGTAACTCGGGAATGCTCCGCAAGCGTCGTAATTAATAATCCTTCAATTTGTTCAGATGTGAGATTGGATCTCATCGAGGTGGTCTACCAAGAGGGACCACGTGGCAGAAATGTCATCAATTAAGTCACTATCTCGTTTCCTCACTTCTCGATTGAATCCCGATGGAAAAGATATTACCGTCTCGATGATTATTAATTCGAAGACACGAGGACGCTATTTCCGCGCTGGAGATGTGTTATTTTGTCTGAACTTTTGGGACGATTAATTAGTTGTGGGTTTTCGGGAGTGCCGATATCACTGATCGTTCGATTGATTTGATAGGCGGATTAATCATTTTCTAGTTAGATTTACTGTTGCATGTATTAATTTTACATTGCGGAATGTAAATTATTTAAATGTATACTTTGTTCAACGAACGGATACAAGTAATGGAACGAAACATAAATAACGATGTTAGAAAACTTATTAATTCAAGTGGGTTAATATGCTGACTCAAAATGACATTATGTTAATTCGACACGATATAATCCCGAGGAGGAATTATATATCCTCCAATTATGTTCCGGCGTTCAAAAATGGAAATGAGTGGTATTTGAAATTATATTGGGGGCGTGTTGAACAGTTCATTTGCTTCAATCGTTATCAAAAGGCTCGACTCTGGAAAGTGAAATATTCTTTCGGAATAATTAATTTTGAGAAAATGCAACAAATTGGACTATAATTTTTTTAGATCTTGTTTTTGGATTGACAACTTTATTAGAAATGTTATTCCAACGAAGATACGACTATATTTGTGTTTGAAAAGTTGTCATCTTGTTAAACGAAAACTGGAAGCCCTATTTTCCTATGAACGAAACAATGATGAAACAAAACGTACAACAATAAGCTTAGGCAAACATTAAACTGAACATTTCCTTCTTCATTCCGAACGTCGTCTTTCCTTTTTCAACGCAAAGTTGCCCCATCACGAGTCCACTATATTTTTCCGCCGGATTAACGTTGTCACTTTTTCCTCGTTACTTAGTTACGTCTTGTTCATAGGGACGTTTCACGGGACGTTATGTTCACACGGTCTTTCGTTCCGTGTATCAGCCGTCCGACGATCCGCGCTGACCCCTTTTATTTTCTCTTGTCTTCCTTCCGCACAATGCGGTTAGGTAAGCCATCGAGTCATCGCACAATGACGTCGTCATTGTTCTCTCCATTGAACCGAAACGTCATCGAGTTTTATTTTGTCACGAGGGGAACGTCCCGATTCCCGACTCTCGGTCAACAATGACACCTGATGTCGTCAATCAATAGTCGGAATCTGCCGGATATTCTTTTCCCGACTTTGGATCCTCCTCGTCTTTATTCCCTTTTCAATAATTTACCACCGGTTTTATGAATAATAAAAATAACAACAATAATAATGATATTATTATTACTATTTTCATTATTATTATTAGTTAAATATTCGGTTGGTAAGATGTTGCGTCTCATCCGTTCGATTGCGATGAATGAGAAAATATCGATTTATCGGCTGACACACTTTGCGCGTGGAATATTTGAAAAATCGCAACCTGTGCGGTTTCGTCAGATTTGTCAGATATCGGGAATCGTCGCCCAACTTGGATATTATTATCGGCTAAAACTTCGCGAGGAATTTATTCGGGCGTTTAATGCAGGGGCAACAAATCCGCGGGCTTTAATTGGGACTTGAGAATAAATTATTCCAGCGTTCGGGTTAATTTTCTTCTCAGATTAACGGATCGCGGAGAATAATAGCTTTCGATGCGAGTGTTTTATTTCACTTTTCTTTTGTGCGATCCTAATCTTGCTTTTCTCTTCGTTCGAAATACGAACGAAGTCTTGAACCTGGCGAGTTTTCGTATTTAAATAAACTTGTCACTTGTCAAAATCGCGGTGGACTTTATGACGCGCCCACGCTTGCGGAAAATGATCAGATTTTCTTATTCATTCGCGTCGCAAAGCTTTTCTTTGTTCACGACAAACATTTTTGAGTAGTGTGGCAAGTGTTGGGAAAAATATTTACCGGTAAAGTGCAGAATTTGTCATAGTGAATCAGAAGGTGCGTTAAATATATTTTCGAAAACTGTTGATAGATTTGGTAATTTTTTACTGTTTTAAATGATAACAAAAATTTTTCTGTAAAGTATTATTAAATTCAATAATATCCGTTTGAAGTTACAAACTCTGTAATACTACTGTTTGGTTGTTTTACAATGTCAGAGATACGATTTGGTTTTTGTTGGATGCTGTTACCCATTTTGACGAATTAATTTCTGTTTGTTTATTTTACTGTCTTCGTGTATTATGGATAGTCGCGAGTAAATAATATTTCTGGAATATTATTCAAACAACACGTCAGAATTATAACAATGTTTATATAATCTCTGATAATATTCTCGGAACACATTTTATTAAAACAATCTAGATAGATTTGCTGTTGAATGAAAACTCACAATTTTTATAAATTTAATTGATTATCTAGACAGTTCGAATTCGAAAAAAAGATTGTTTCGTACGTGAAATATGATTTTTCGAATGAAAATTGTAATCATACCGTGATTTGTACATCATTTTACATTTCATGTCAAGTAGTAATACGAGAAGATAGAAATCGCATATACTGTTAATTTAATTTGCAAAACTTGAAAGGTTATAAATAATATAGATATGCAAATACGAAATGATACGATTTTTATCTCTTCGAATCTTGAGGTTTCAATGAGGGAGAAGTTGAGTGTAAAATTAATGAGAATACATTATGGTATTATATTGAAGATTATTATATCAAGCTCTTAAGTAAAGAGGTCAAGTGTGTTGTTAATGATAATGAATTGATGTTCATTATCAATTTTATGGACTTATTAAAATAACAACAAAAGAAATAAGTTTTTTCAAGTTGCAGTATAATTAACATTATCATCAAATATGAATTTATAAGAATAAAGTTAAGCTTAATAATTTATTTTGAAATATTTCAATTTCTTCCCATTATATTTGTATTACGCTTGATTCTTATTCTGGTTTTATATTACTTTTAATAGTATATTGCAGTTTGAATAATTATTGTTGTAATTTTCGAATTCATAATTCTAAATTAATTATTGATGGTCAACAAACGTATAATTTAAATACTTATGGAATAAAGATTCCGATATACTTCTTAAGGTACAAAATGTATTGCATTTTTTATCAGTAAAGAATCGGAATATGGTAATGTTATAATTTATTTATTCAAATACTGCTTCCATAACAGTACAGTCATAAATTTTGTATATTTTATCGTTTCCAACAGTGCGTGAAATCTAAAGTAGACTCTGAATATTTTTTTGCGTCGAAGAAAACGTAAAATTGAGAAAAATCGTGCATTATTGTATATTCTTAAAAAAGTTGCTAGAATTTGATAAACGTTGATAAAAAAAGAAACTTTAAAGCATTATATATAGGTTTAAAATATTACATATTTACATAATAAATATTCAATAATAAATTTATTTAAATAAACTATCAATCTTGGCTTTATTCCAATAAAAAGTTTCATTTTCTAGCATAAACGATTCGATGCTTTTTGCACAGCAATTATTCGCAGTTTTTCCCTTCAGTTGTAAAAAATTTTTTCCTTCTCCCAACTAACATCACTATTTACTTTATTAAAC
This sequence comes from Aradophagus sp. ZL-2020, assembly GCA_022817685.1. Classification (NCBI taxonomy): domain Eukaryota; kingdom Metazoa; phylum Arthropoda; class Insecta; order Hymenoptera; family Scelionidae; genus Aradophagus; species Aradophagus sp. ZL-2020. The sequence goes on from JABFOV010001396.1 coordinate 19,470, forward strand.
CAGACTGTCTCCTTATTGACGAAACGGCAAAATCACTTGTTCACGCTCAACTACTCGGGGGGAACTTTTTGTCCCTGAAAATCTTTTGTCGGCACGTAAGAAGTGTATCACGTTTCTTATTTTTTCAACCCCCAAAACATACTCGAATTTCATTAAAATCGCAAGGGATCTCTAAAGTGACATGCCCTGCTAAGGGGATTAGTCGAAACGCGATAAGATGAATTGTTCGGGATATTGGAACTTATGGTGTCGACTGAAAAATTGCTTAGAATGACAAACCTTATAAAAATTAAGTTCTCAGTTTTTTTTATACCCCAAAAGTTATTAAAAACATATTATTTTTAAAAAACATATTAAATACTCACTGGTGTTTGAAATGTTATTAACTTTTACCAACAATACAGCACCTTGAAAACCTTTTTTTTAATCCAAATTATATTTAAAATCAGTTTAAAATATCTTTGAAATAAATGCAATTTTTTTTTAATTTTCAACATTACAAGTTTACCATTGTTTTCCACTGCTATCATAAGAAAGCATGCGCAGGAAGTTTTCAGCGTTCATTTGCAACAAATTCCAAATTCCATAAATTTTCAATCAAAAAATTTCACTTCTAAACAAAGTAAACGAAAAAATTAATGATGACATTTTATATTATATTGAATATAAATTCAAGTTCTGATTTTGATTGTCGATCGTTGAAATGACATTTTATTGAAAATTCGTTGCAAATAAACGTTGCAAACTTCTTGCACATAAGAAAACCACAGATTTTTCTTTCCTGCATATATTTTGAAGAATGTGCGTTAGAGCAAACATCATTTTTCGAAATCAGCCCGTTCGATGCGTTGTCTTCCCGCGTCAACGGCAACGCACGGTTTCTCGACGACAACGCTAAAGACAATTTCATCTCGTTGAAGCGAGTAACAATCGAGTTTATACGACAGTAAGTTGCGTTTACGGCACAATTCGCCCCGAAATCCATAAAATGCAATTAAACGAAATACCTTGGAAATTGTAATTTGCGCAGAAATACGCGAATCGCAATCGAATTGCCAGATAATTTCAAAACAGCGCGAGATGGCAATCGAGTTTCATATAGTCCGAGCGAATGACGACGGTCGAAAAAAGGAAGACGAGCGACAACGTACGAGCAAAGGGAGCCAAGTGCATCAGTTACCTGCGACGTCTATTAACGTTAATTAATACACAATACACGGCGCGCAGTTTGCACGGCGGAATTTACGGCCAAGCGGACAGTCCGCTTATACGAGCTTCCCGCGCTCGCTTTACATGCCGGCGAACGCAACGCAACGGAATTAGCGCCGGCGACATTTTTCAGCGAATCGATGAAAAACGTCGCCGTTGATACTGCTTTAATACAGATCGTGGATTTATTAAATTTCCCGGCGAGCGCTTTCGTTTTGTTTTCCCGGCCGCTTCTTGCCGTGCCGTGTCTGCGAGCTTTTTTTCTCGCGACGCCCCTCGTGTTATCTCGAATAAAGTGACTTTGCGTGATGCTACTGTGACGTGCAACATTTATATAGAAAAATGGAGGAAGAAGACGAAAAGATGGAAGACTGCATTAGCGAAAGTTGACTGTGACATTCGTTTAATGAAATTTGTCCAAGATGAACATTTTTTTATATATCTTTTTTATTTAACGTATTTAAAAAAGTTGAACAAAGTTGAAAAAAGGTTTTTGAATTTTCGAAGTGTGGACACTGAGAGAAAAGACGTTTTAAGTATTACAACAATTTATATTAAAAGTGTTGCAATTCAGCGTTATTTGGATATTCAAAACTCATTTTTTAAAAGTTCCTACAATTAGTGTTAAGAGTTTCCATAATAAGTTGTAAACTTTTCAATATAATGTAGTAAATTTCAAAAAGTAAGTATCAAATATTTGAATAATGCTGACATACAACACTTTTAACATGAAATGTTGTAATTATTTAAACGTGAAGAGTATAATAGATATGAACATATATATATGGGGAAAAAAGCGAAAAATAGATGACTAGTTTTAAGTGAAACGCATTTGGCATAACGTTTGTGCACGGTTGAATAAACGGCGTTCTTAAAATATGTCGGGCTTCAATTATGTAAATTTTCGAACTATCCTCGTGCACTGATTTGAAATGAATAATCGCAATCAGACGTGAGGACGAACGTGTGTTAAAAAATTCGATCGAATGAAAAAGGCGAGTTATCAGTTTTAACGTTATTACTGAAATCAGGGTCTGTTATGCAAATGCGATACGTTTCTTTCAATCCTGGAAAATAATGGCGTGCCATTTTTCTCAGCGTGGCACAAGAAAGTATTTTTTGTAATCACATATTTATTCATTGAAAACATTTATATCAGTTATAATTATCAGTACAATTTTTTTCTTAATTTATTTATTCATAAAATGCTTCTTCTTCAACACATTTGAAATTCATGAATAATGGCTAGCCATCTCATGTTTCAAATCAACGAAATTATTTTGTTGTATTGACAAAATCATACTTTTCAAATCAAACTATTTTGTCAAATCGACGAAACAAATGTGTTGTATTAACGAAGCATAAGATTTTTGTTGCTTAAATATCAACAAAACCATTTTGTCAATCTTACCAAAATTTTGTTATATTGACGAGACATTTCTCTGCGTGTATCGAATCAAACAAGTCTACCTATTCCATCGGAACAACTCTGCGACTGAAAATTGCATGTTTCAAAGCTGACCTTTACCTTGCTTGATAGAGGCAAATAAATAATGAACTCGGCGATGCCAGTATTTTTATATTGCAAGAACAGAAATGCAGTTATTATTTGCACCAGACAGCCGGCGTAAATGATTTATACCCCTTTTTCTAGACAATGTATCGCTATTTTATATTTATTTATTCATACTTGACATTTCAGGGCGTGATTCAAGCCTTCCTTCGAAACTACGATTTCCTTGCATTTATTCATATAATACGTTCCTTCCACACCCTCTGGACACTTTTCCTGTCCCTTTCTCGCTATCGGCTAGATTGCATTCTTTTGCGACGAAAAATATCAATCCACTTTGTCCCGCGTCTCTCGTTCGGACGTTTACAATTTGAATCGCATTTCGCCAATTGATTACCGACGTAAGCACTGGGTGGATGCCTCTGGTCTGTAAAATTCGGTCGCGCCGTTTTTGTTCGCGACCGCGAGGTCAGGCCGCCGCGTTTCGCCAGGTTTTCACGTTAAGTAATGAAGCGGCCCTTCCTTTATTCCCATTGTTGACGTCGCGTATTTCCATTAACAACGTTAACTGCGAGTGTGCCCAGGTTAATTTTCATCTTGCGCACACAGGACCTTTGTGCGCGGCCACTTTATACGGGCTTTGAGACACGCTCGCGAAATTCGGTCAAAGATGTATAATTAGTGTTAATGTCAAATGGCAATGGGGGCGAAGGATGGAAACGATTATACGACGATTGTGGGCAAAACGGTTTATAATCGAATCGCGCAGCTTCGAGAGCAAACACCGTTGCTCATTTTCAGATATTAAGATCCCAGTTTTCCTCGTTTTCGGGTTTGATGCAACGTTAAACATTTTCAAATTGGTGTTTCCCACGTCTGAATTCGTTTTACCCCGTTGTATTGTGATTTCAAATTGCCAATCCATTTAAAGGTTTTCCGGTAACGATTTTTTCCTCAATTATTCTTTTTTTTAGCGAAAACGTTGTGTGTTTTACGTTAAAATACTTGAGTTTAAAACATTTCGATATTAAATTGTTTTTTTATAAAGCAGATTTAAAACACTCAGTTTTTACAGTGAGTTGACTCATTGAAACGGTTATTAGTTGTACTAGTTCAAATTTTTCCCGTCACGGCGCCACTCTCTCAGAGCTATCATCAATAATCATATGTGATCCCGAGTTTTATAAATGAATTTGTCCCGGGTTTGTTGACTGTCGTATAAGATTCAGTGGGAAAACGCTTGTGTTTGCGCGTAAAAAATGGGAACGTTTACTTTTCGGCGCGCGCCAGGTGGCGCTGCGTGCGACTCGGCAGTCGGACCGAGCGAATCTATTTGAGGTATTACAGCTCATAACGCGGGCACGTTCGCGAAGGTACATTCGAAGCTTATGGACTTTATTGCGCGGAGCTGCAGCGACATAAAGAGAATTAATAAAATGAATTGCCTCGAATACACGCTGACTTTGTGCCGCGAGTCACTCTTTTTCCGCAGTCCTTTTATCTTCGCCCGTTTCAAAGGAGAAGCTCGCACCTACAAATTTTTCAGTGTACATTTAATTACCGAAGGAGAATTTAATAACGTTTTCGGGACGTGCCTTAAAAATAATGAAAATAATTATAAAAAGAAGGGCAAGGGAAGGGGAAATGTTTGTCCGCGTTTAGTTACAATTATGTATAACTGAAAAATGATGAATTGGTTTACTGGCAATTGAAAGTTCAAATTTTGATAATTGAAGATCACGAAACAGGATCCAAGTATTTCGAGCTTGTTTAATTATGATACACCGGAAAAAAGATTTGGTTAAATGAATAAAAATTTCAAATTAATAAAATGCACAGGTGATTTGGAAACTGTAACTGAAGGACAAATGAGTTGGTCTTTTTTTTCTTTTTTTTTTCTTTGTTCAGCTAAATGAACTTTTTCTAAATAAGACGTTTATCGTTTTTGTCATAAACCACGTCCCGTTTTCAAACTGAATAATCATTGTTTCCGGAGTTGAATCATACCGTTTTACGACTCGCCATCCTGAGAAATATAAAAGTAATGGAAATTGTATTCATACCCCAATTCGTATTGGATTTATGAGGCATTAAAAATTAATACCGATTGTATGACGTTGTCTTGGACGTTCGAAAGATGGTCGTTCGCGTTTCCGTGCTTGCAGATTTCGACAAAAATTATCGATGACTTTTGAATTGAAACGCGTGCGGCTAAACGTACACGTTTCGAGATAAATGTAAGCGGTCGATGTAGCGAAGACACTTGGCGGGATGAATGGCGAAGCTGTACGTTTAACGTTTTATTTCGAAAGCGCGCGATACCGAGAAGATTTGTCATTGTTTTGTGTTTGACAAAAGACTTTTGTCATTAGTTCTCGAATTGCATTACAGGAGATGTGATCTGAAATTACACGAGTATATAAAGTTATGAGCTGTTGACACGGTAAATAAAGTCGTTATACTTCGAGATTGTTGGAAACAAATGTTAAAAATAATCCAGGGTGTCTAGTTACAGTCTAGTAGTAGAATTTTTTTTATCCTTGAAAAACCGGGAAATTTTTCCGCATCCGGGAAAATCCAAGTTGTCCAATAATCTATGTACATTTTACAAATGTACTCCGTCAAACACCGTAATATGCAAGAGAGATGTTGCTGTGACAGGATAATAGTTGACATTTCATGCGTTGTTTTAAATTTACATAAATAGTGGTCTTTCCATTATTCATAAGAGAGTCATGTAGTCGTTTTTCCAATTGGGATAATTGTTGGGAACCATTTTTTTCCGTGCAATGACGTTGAAATAGGAATATTCAATGAATATAAATTATTAGCAGTATAAAAACATTTTACACGTAGCAAAAAATTTGCAATCAAAATTAAAATACAATGAAGTGTCTAAAATGTCACTATTCCATTATAGTAACTTTTCCCATCCGGTAATCGATTTGTAGCAATCTAATATATTTATAGACTTTTAAAATCGTGGAATAATTTTGTCTTTGTAACGAGGCGAGTTTCGATTTGTTTCCACTCGATCGGCTTTAAGTCGAACCGATGAATTTTGCATTTTAGTTTAATCAATGGATCCTTTAGCTGAGACAGTCAATTATATTCAAAAACATCTAAACTTCAATTATGAATGGATATGGGCAAGCTTAACGTTCTTCGCAGTCGAATACGTTTCAACACATGAAAACTTGAACTACACTTTTTCAGTAATGTCTAAACGCTCACATTCTTCACTGAGAAAACCATATTGTAACTACTACAAGATATATTGTAACGTGGACAATTTCATATAGCAAACTGTTTACGATATCATATCGTAACTAACTTCAGCCAATGACATTGCTCGATTGCTTTATTTTGACCAATAAACATGCTGGAAATTTTACAATGTATATTGTACGATATCGTTTTCTCAATGACATTCCTAGATTGCTTTATTTTGACCAATAAGCATGCTGGACATTTTACAATCTATATCGTACGATATCGTTTTCTCGGTGTATGCG
>JABFOV010001397.1:0-25703 GCA_022817685.1 Aradophagus sp. ZL-2020
AAGGATGTTAAAAAAAAAAAAAATATAAAAAAAATTTAATTAAGGAATGTGCAGTAAAATAAAAATATTTTTAAAAAATTATAAATTGTTTCATAAAAATTTTGGTTATAATAGTTTTAAATTAAAAAAAAAAAAAAAAAGGTTAAATTAAAAAAAAAAAAATTTTTTGTAACAGGATTAATGAGTTTATTTTTAAATGTAAACATTTTCTATATTTCCTAAAAAAAAAAAAAAAAAAAACATCAATTTAAATTTGGTTCAGTTATTAACATTATTGAGTAGTACAAAAAAATGCATATGTATGATAAACTTTTTTTTTTTTTTACTATAAAATAGTTTAACTTTAAGATTTTAGGATTTAAACGGTTTCTCAAGTCAGGTTAGGTTAACAGTTGGTAATGCAGTTCCATGAAAACAAAAACATAGGTTATATGTGTGTCGCATCCGGTTTGTGAATCTTAATACAAACAATTAAAGAAGTAAAAATGAAATCATGGAAATGAAATGTAAGTCGTATTGAAAATAATAATTTAGGACGTTTTCTAGAATTAATCCTCAATAATCCAATTAATTATACCCATCATTTATTTCATAATTTATTTGTTGCAAAATTTTTTGCGTAAAATGACATTTTAAGGTTAGGGAACTTTAAAAAATTGTCCGGTAAACTTACCTGAGAGTTAATTATTAACCTAAAATTGAGTAATTTTAATTGATTCAAATTAATAATTCGTAATATTTGAAAAAAAAATGACAATATAATGAGACACTATCTTTGTTTATATTTTACATAGTAATAAAACAAAACATGAAATATATAAAATACTTCCAAATATTTATTCTTGACATTGTTTTTAAATGGATTTAACTATAAATTGTTTGACATTTCCTTGAATTTTACCATAAGTCAAAAAAATATCTTTGTTTTTGTTTTTTTTTTATTTGTATTTCTTTCTGAAAAAAGGAAAAACAGAAAAAAGAAGAAATTTTTATATGTATATGAAAACAATAACAGAGTTCATTAAAAATATTTATATACTATTTCTTTACTAATAATATTTTGTATGCAAAAAATTGCACCATGTAAACAAATTTGTCTGTCCTTTTCTTAAATAAAATATTGATAATAATAGTTTGTTTTGAAAAAGGATGCAATATGTTATTCTAATTTGTTAATAATAATAGTAGTCATAATAATAGTAAGTTAATAATAATAATAACAATAATATTAATTTTTATATTAATAATAATATTTGTTTTCCAGAAAATTCCCTATTTTCACACCATAGGTAAAATTCAAATTAGTCGGCAGATTGTTTGAGGACTTTTTAATCAATATCATTTAAGACTTAATGATGAAATCAAGAAACAAACGAATCAGAAAATCAGTGTTGAAAAAGATTCCATCTGACAAAGATAAAAATGATTCAAGTAAGTTGTGTTTTTTTTTTTTTTTTTCCATTATAGATAATTAAAAATGTAAAATCTTGCTTTTTTCTAACCAAACTGAACTATTGTAATATTTTTGTAACAGGCGTATGTGGCAGAAATATATGTGGTTGTTGTGGACAATTTTTTTCGCAGAAAAGATATTTAATTGATCATATTCATTCTGAAGTTTTTGCAGAGACATCACTATCCCAGTTTAACTTAACTAACGATACAGGTGAGAAAAATAAGATAAGTGAGAAAAAAAATAAAAAATAATAAATTATTGAATATTTAGAGATAATAACGATTATTGAATAAAAAAGTAAATGATTATAAAATTAAAAAATATAAATAAATTGTTGAATAAAAACATGAATAAACATTAATATTTCCAATAAATTAATTTAAATCATAAAATATAAATATCCATCTTTTTTATACAAATAAGAAATACTAATTTACATTACATTAATCAAACTATTACATTCTTCAGCCATACCAATTGATCGAAAATTTTTTTGCGGATGTTGTGCAAAGTCATTCTTACAGAAGGACCAATTAATTGACCATATATACACTGAAGAATTCGATCATAAATTTGATAATAAAAGTTTTCAGAATGATTCATTATCAAATTCAATTGATTCTACTTTTGTTAAAACAGGTGAGATACTAGAAAAATGTTATAAAATTAAAAAAAAAAAAAATTATATGTTTAATTTAATTTGACAATATCAAATAAATTTAATAATGCGTTTATATAATGTGCAGAGAAACAAGATTCATCATTTGAGCAAACGAATTCGGAACAACTTAGTCCTTCTAAAACACTTCAAACAGCAAGATCCAATTTTTACAATGGAACAATAAAAGGAAAGAGACGTCTTAAAAAACAAGTTATTTCAACCAATGTTAACGAAAAACTGCGAAAATATAATGGACATAAGAAATCCACTGTAAAAGAGGAAAATTCATGCCACCATATTTATGTTAAAAATAGTAAGATAAGACTAAACATTAAAGTTATCATAGGGTAGAACTTGTACAAAAGTCTTGTATATCTTTTGACAATTTGATACTTCTTGAAATGGAAAAAAAAAATAAATAAAAATTCAAAAACAATGAAAATACGAGACTCCTTACAAGTTCTATTCTAGAATATAATGTAGAACTTGTGAGGAGTCTTATATATCTATCCTTCAACAATCTTACATTTTTTGAAATTGAAGAAAAATTCAAATAGGAAACTCCTCACAAGTTTAATCGTAGAATATAATGTAGGACTTGTGAGGAGTCTTGAACATCAATCCTCAAATACTCATATGATTTTTGTAATTGGGAAAAAACAATAATAATAAAAAAAAAAAAAACGAGACTCCTCGCAAGTTCTCTTGTACAAGACAGTAAAATTTGTGAGGAGTCAGGTATATCCTCAAACACTAATGTTTTTTATAATTAAAGAAAGATGAAGATACACGACTCGTCAGAAATTCAACTGTACAAGACAGTAGAACCAAAGAAGTGAGAATTATTGTATTGTTTATAAGCATTACAAAACTGAACAGTATTACTCAAAAAAGCACTAGTCTAGTAAGAAAGGATTAAAGAATCATCCAATAAGAAAGTATTATACAAATTGTTAGTTTTTGGATTTCAATTCACTCGATCTACTAAGAAACGATTACAAGAGAACTTCTAGTCTGGTCCACTTGTTAAAACCAATAAATGACCATCTTTGGAGTAAAATCTAATTCACCATTCAAACAGTGTCCCATTTTAAGCTCATAATTAGAGATAGCCACACGACTCCTCAAGATTTCTACTTCATTCCACTGTTTCTTTCATTAATTCAATTTTTTCATTATTAGATGGCAAGTTCACATGCGAATACTGCGGACTGTCACCTCAATCGGAAACAGGCAAAACCCTCTTAACGTGCAGCTTCTGCAGCAAATTGTACATCAGCCAAAATTCTTACATCTGCCACATTCGCGGGCACATCGGCGCAAAAGTGCACAAGTGCAACAAATGTTTCAGGATATTCGACAGCGAGGAGGCACTCAAGCTCCACGTCCCCAAACACGAGGAAGCGAAGCGGCACCAATGCCAGTTATGCGACAAGTCCTACTTCGACAAATTCAAACTCGCCAAACATATGTTTTCCCACACCGGCGAGACTCCGTTCAAATGCGAGCATTGCGGGATATCTTATTCGAACAGATTCTCCCTAAACAAGCATTTGCGCTCAAAGCACATCCGCAAGAATTTGTTCAAATGTTCACATTGTGGGAAAGTGTACCCGGACAGGTACACTTTCCACAACCACGAGCTGTCCCACAGCGACCACCGGCCGTTCAAGTGCAAAGACTGCGCCATGTCGTTCAAAACGAGAAGCGGTTTGAATCAGCATTTCGAGAGCCACAATACAACTGTGCACAGTTGTGACAAGTGTGGGAAAGTGTTCAAATTCAAAAGGGGCATCACCCACCACAATCGTTTGTACCACTCGAGAGAACTTTACGACTGCAAGCAGTGCGGACGATCGTTCGAGAGTAGACGGCTCCTCGTTCGACATTCAAGGATCCAGCACAGTAAGAAAACCGTTGATGGGCAAACACAAGACAACGCGAGCCTAATGTTAAGGTGCCCACGGTGCGACAAATCATTTCTGTACAAAAGCGTTTTGACCATGCATTTACGTTCGCACACGGATTACAGGCCGTTCGAGTGTGACGATTGTGGGAAATGTTATCGGGATAAAATCACGCTGAGCCGACACATTCGTGATTGCCATATTGGGAGAGAGCTCGCTTGTGCGTATTGTGGGAAATTGTTTTCGGTGAAATCGTGTTTGATTGGCCATATTCGCACGCACACCGGTGAGAAACCGTACAAGTGCCTGAAGTGTGGGAAATCGATTAGGTTTTACTCCAATATGGCACGGCACATGCGCTGTCATTCCAATCAGAAATTGTACACTTGTATGAAGTGTAACAAGTCGTTTGAACATAAGCATCGCTTGACCGCTCATATGGTTAGTCACACAGGCTTGAAAGCATTCGAATGTAAAGTATGCAATAAAGCGTACACGCATAGAAATAATTTGTACAAGCATATGCGTGTGAGCGACTGCAAGAAAAGTTTTGAAAACTAGGTACTTTCGAGGGATATTTTGATTGCATGTATAGTTTAGGGAAGGTTCTTTGAAAAAGTATTGACAAAACTAATATGTTAGCTTGCACTTCTTTATTATATTGAATATTGTCGTTGAATGTTTTAATAATGTGTAAAAAGCAAAAGACGAATTTCAATTCTACAAAGAGGGCAGTGTTGTACAGTAGACTCTCGGATTTTTTACATTCAGATCGTACATCTTTGCGGATTATCGACGTAATTTCGTTCTTTTATTGTCTGTATTGGATGGAAGAAGATGTCGGTTTAATTTTTTATAAAAAAAGAGTGGCTATTCAGATTTCGGACGAAGGTGTCAGCTCGAAAATAAGGTTGAGAGAGATTTTTGTAGTGGTACCACTGAATTAAGCTGTTTGATATTTTATTTTTATACTTGTGATGTTATATTTTTTTAATTCATTGTGTATTGTATTTATGAATTTATATTTATATATTTTTTTAATTGATTTATACAATTTTAAATTTATGAGATGAACGATATTTTAAAGCAGCAAGTGTGACACAATTTTTAACAATTTAAGTAGTTTTATGAAGGAACATAAAAAATCGTTCAATTGTACAAAAATTAAATTTTATGCAGTTTTATAAACTCTTTTGATACTTTTATACAAAAATTATTGAATGACGTGTTTTATTCGTTAAGAAAAGGTGTAACAAAAAAATCCTGATGTAATTTTTAGTGAAGAAAGACATTTTTTAAAAATGTATAGTATAATGATATTAAAAATAAAGCGTCAACATTTTACATTCAGATTCAGATTCGTTTATTTTTATTTTATTAAGTCTATTTGTTTGAAGGGTATAAATAAATAATGATTTTATATATCAGATTATTTTCATTTTATTTTTAATTATAGAAAACATTTAAAAAAAATATCGAAAGTCAGTAATATCGATTTGAATTCTTCATTTCGATATATCGTTGTAAATTATATATACTTCGATAGTAATTTGGCGGTAACTTTTTAAAACATTCCATCTAATATTTGTTTAACATTTACTAAATTTTAAATTCAATGCCAATTTTTTTCATGAACTAAAAACAATAATAATACAATTCAAATGAAGCCATTTTCACATCCGGATTGGCAAAAAATTGATGAAAAAAAAAAAAAAGATATACTTATTTCTAAAATTATCTATCCTTTTCATTAAATAACAATATTTCATTTCGAATACACCATAAATTCTACAGCATTCATTAACAAAAAAAAATTCTAAATCTGTCCTTTTCGCGCTCACAGATATCATAATAAGTTAAAAAGAGACAGATCCCATAGAACATTTCCCCCGAATATTAACTGGCATGTTCGAAAACGAACCCATTCCTTAAACAAGGACAGAACGTAAACTCCCCATAAGCCTGTCCTTTTCTAAAAGCGAAATTTCTCGATTTCCCGAATGAAAACGCCACCTACGCAAAACCATAAAATTTATTCAAAAACCATCAATCCTCGACATTTCCCCCAGTGTTCTCCGACCGCTTCGGATTGCTTTCTTCCCTCTCTCTCTCACCAATGCGCATACCAAAGACGGCGATATACAAACTGAAAACCATTATCGCAAACGTCGAGCTCCTCGTGTTCGTCCTGAAAATAATAATAAGCAAATACAGAGAGAAAAAGTTGAACCGCTTGCGAGAATAGGCGATTGGGAAAAGTCGGCCCGGCCGAGCCGAACGATCAATCCACCGACGCCCACGAGCGCGCCGCCATTTTCCCGACGGTTGTCGGTCCGCGCGCGCGTGTGGACCTAACCTCGAAACCCGATCCAGGTGCAAAGAGTACGTGCAAACCCGAGACGAGAGAAAAGGCAACGGAGCGCCAGTGACCGTTGTTTACGTTTCGCTTCACTGACCTTGAATCGACCAGGACGCGCGAGCCGCTCGCTTGATTCCAGTAGTCTCGGCCAATTCCGCAGATACAACATGGCCGGACGTAACTACGAAGACCCGAGGTAAGCTCGGCGCCGCGTGCGGCGACCCCGTCGCCGGGTCGGACGCTTTTTCGCGACCTTTCTCGCGAGACCCCGGTGACCTTGAGCGCGCCTTTCGCGTCGACCGTTTCGTCGCTTTTTGAGGTTAGGTTTCGACTCGGCGACGACGCGACCTTTGTACGTCGCGACTTGCTCAAGGTCAATCGTTTGTTTGGCTTTTCGGGTCAATTTTCGTCGCCGAGTTTTTGAGGTTATTGTTGTTGTTTTGGAGGCCGAGCACGTTTTACAGTTTTGTTGTTCGTTGGCTCGTGGGGGGAGGGGGGTTGGTGCACGTTTTATTTTATTTATTATTTTCTTGGCTTTGGGATTTTGTTTGTTTTTTAATTCAGCATAAGAGATGTTTTTAATACAATTTTTTATTTTTTTGTTATTTTAATAAGTTTTGGTATTTTTGTCTCAATTGTATAATTAAAAACAAGGCGAGCTTGGTTATATGATTTTTGGAGGGAAACGGGAGAGTCGGTTTTTTTTGTGAATTTTATGTTTTTGTTTGTTTTGATAATTTTTCAGTACTTTTGTTTTGAAATAAGATAAAATGAAAGAATTGATTGATGAAAAAGAAATTGTTAAATTTGTGTTTTTTTCTTCCATTGTAAGATGAAATTTATAACATATTTTTGAAGGTTTTGTATATTGTTGAATTAAGCTTTTTCTTGCAGCTGCAAGCTTGAAAAACATTTTTGAACTAAAAAAATTATTTATTTATTTATAACATGAATAAATAAATTTAAAATGTACAAACGAAAATTTATATCCATTATGAATTACTTTTTTAAATGATTTGTAATTTTTTTTCTATAATAAAAAAGAAGCTGAAAAATATAATAGATATCGATAATACAAGCAACATTAAATTTAATCATGAAAAATTAACGATGATATGATAATAAATGAAAAATTGGGACATCATTAAACTCAGCTGACTTCGTCTAAACATAAAATATCTAATTTTAATAGATATTAATTTTATCAGAAAAAAAAGGTCAAAGCAAATGTTATCAAAATTAATTGCTTAATTTTATATTCAAAGTTTCCAACATTTATCAGCAAAAGAAAGTTAGATCAAATATAGTTGTTATATTAATTAAAGATGAATATTTTTGGACGACTGGTTTTGTAAAAATGAAATAAGTTAAAATTAAGTTTAAAAAAAGGGCATTACTTTAACAATTAATAAATTTTTTTAAAAATAAATTTGATTTATCAAAGTTTTGAAAATTAAATAATTAACAAATAATTATAAAAATTATTATTATTAATATTTAATAATTTATGAATTGATTTTTTAACAAATAAATTTAATGAACTTTTGATAATTATGGAATAATAAGTATGACAATAATAAAAATATAAATAAAAAATGTTTAAATTGAATAAATAATACATTAAATTTTTCAAACGATTAAATTAATTTTTGTCATTTTAATTGAATTGCAGAGATTATTCAGGTGGATATCATGGATCAAGAAAACCATTGCCCAACAAAGAACCATATACAGCATTTGTTGGAAATTTACCTAATGGAGTTGTTCAGGGTGACTTAAATAAAATATTTGAGAATTTAAAAGTGAAAAGTATCCGGCTGGTCAAAGACAAGGAAACAGATGAGTATGTAGAAAATGATTGTTTAAAAAACATTTCTTCCAAAGTTGTTTAAATATTAAAAAATATTCGACTGAAATTTAAAAAATATGACAAGAAAATGTAGAGAATATTTTTTAAAATCAAAGTTACTTGGAAATTTGTATTGCTTTGAAAATTAGCTAATTTCTTCTGACATTTCAAATAATGTCTTCTTTCAATTAGTTTTTAGTTAAAAATATTAAAAATATATATATAAAAAAATATACAGAAAAAAATCTTTATCGAGAAAAGTAAAGAAAATAAAAAGCAGTTAAATATTTAAAAGATGGAAAAATTGTTTGTAATATTAAAGTAAAACTTCGTTGTTGTCAATTTTCAGATTCAAAGGTTTTAGTTATGTCGAGTTTGAGGATCTCAGAAGTTTAGAAAAAGCTATAGAAATGAATGGTAACGTTAACATTGACAACTATGTAGTGAAAATTGACGTTGCCGATGGCAAGCGCAGTGATCGAGGCGGTGGTTTCAACAGAAGAGGAGGGGGAGGAGGACGAGGACCGCCAAGCGGATCTGGATTTGGCCGAAGCTATGATGGAAATCGTGGAGGATTTTCAGACGATTATAATAAACCTATGTATTCGAGTGAGTACGATTGCTGAATCGTTAAAATTTTATTTTTTTATTTATTTGTCATTTTTAGAGATTTTTTTTATGTACATAACGAACTTTTGTTTTTAAAATGTATATTAAATATTGGAAGATATCCAAAATTAAAAAAGGACATAAATTATTATTTTAACTTTTTTAAATAAAGTTAATTCAGTAAAGTCACGAATAAAAACAAAAGTAAAATACTGCAAAAGTAAATGTAAAAAATGAAAAATAAAATTACTTTTCTGTGAAATAAAATAGTAAATTGAAATAAGACTAAAATGAAACCTGAATTAAAAAGTTTAGCCAATGAAAGTGCTTTGTTTCAAATAATATTATTATTTGATATTTCGATAAAATATAATTAATCAATGTTTCAAATTTGACTTCAATTTTGCATTAGGTATACAAATTTTCAAACTTTTCTTACAGCGTAAAAATAAATTGAATTTCATGAAGGTAAAATATTTATAAAGAAATAAGATTTATACAATGTTTATATAAACGTCCTCGTATAAGAATATGTAATTAGAATTTATTTAATAATATACACGTTTTGTATAGAAGATTACTTAAATTTTATAAACTTAAAAGAAGGAAAAAAAAGGAAAGAAGTAAAGTAAAAAATCTTAATAATCACCAGTTTTATAAATAATAAATAAGACAGAATTTAAATTTTTTTTTTTCAAGTTCATAATTTTTACTTTAAAATCATTTAGATTTACTTTTTAATTGTCTAACTATTAACTATCTTGAAAAAAAAATATTATTGTTGCCGAATTTGACTCCATCTGCAATTGAAAGACTTATATCAGTTTGGTATAGACTCTGAACGAAATTGGTATACAAAGTGGAATGCTAAATTAGTAATACTTTTTTCACAAATACAGTACAATGCTTAATATTTTTTGTCACAT
The DNA here is from genome assembly GCA_022817685.1 of Aradophagus sp. ZL-2020. NCBI lineage: Eukaryota > Metazoa > Arthropoda > Insecta > Hymenoptera > Scelionidae > Aradophagus > Aradophagus sp. ZL-2020. Next base: position 9,768 of record JABFOV010001397.1, read on the forward strand.
GACGTAGCCAAAGGTTGCATAGTTGAAAGTTTACTGTAAATATTAGTTATGAAAATATGTATAAAATAAATATCAATTTAAACGTTATTTTTAGGAGGTGGCAACGATAGAGGACCGCCAAGTGGAGGAAGGCAAGGCGAAAGTTCGTTCTCGGACTCGCGAAGCAATCGGGGCAATTATGGCCACTTCAACGATGAAATGGGCGGCGACCCCCGAGGCGCACGAGGAGGCGATGGTGGAAGTCGCGACAGAACCCAGGGTGGATATCGATCGTTTGCCCGAAATCGCCCAGATGGACCTTCCGATCAGCAACCAGACTCTTATATTCAGAACCAGCCACCAGGTGAAATATTTTTACAAATTTTATGTACATTTAATTTGCCTGTTTACACCACAAGTCCAAAAGAACAATGACAAACATTAATTGACTAAAATGTTTCATCTCTGGAATGCAAGCACCAATATTTAATCTATTTGATATGATTGTTCTTTCTCCAAAACCATCCTTTAAACGCGACTTCAGCACCAATAAATTTTTTGTTGATATAATTGCTATTCTCATCTTTGACGACGTTATTAATACGTTATCATTTTGTACATTTCAGCAGACACATCCGCGAGGAAGCGTTTGGTTCTACTTCCGCGAACAAAGCCAGTGACCTCGAATACCGAAACCACCAGGTCAAGTTCGATTTTCGGCTGCGGCAAGCCACGAGAAGAGAAGATCCCCGACGTCAAATAAGCGTCCGCGGTCTTTGTCTAAGAACATCAGGGAGAATCATATTAAGATAAGATTTAAGAAACCAGTAAATGAAAGAACACAATCCTAATGAACTGAAAGTCGGAACGTCGGAACGTCGGAACGTTGATCGCGATGAAGTCGAGTTAAAGCGCAAAAAACGAAAACAAATTCTAGCATAAAAGATACAAATTGAAACTTGCTTTATATAAAGAAAGAGAAACTTTTTTTCGCAACTTTCCCTTTTCTTTCATCTACTGAATCGATCGATTGGACATTGATTGGATGATTCAGTGGTCCCTGATCTGAAGGGAGTCTTCCCGAAGTAACAGTTAGATAAGATGGCGGATCGGAGACGACAAGATGGCGGATCATAGATGAAAAACGAATAGACCAGATGGCAGAAAGCGAGAAAAGACACAATGAAATTCAATAGCAGAGTCGCTGGAAATCGCATGTACCAAATAGTTAAGATTTTGAAACAGCGTACCGAAGCAACGCAAACGAATTAAACTTGGCGAAAATAGGGAAACAGAGGACGAAGAGATCGTAACGCCCTCGACGTCCTCCTTTCAACTCACTTTTGGTTTTAGCTTCATTTATTATATATATCATAGGTTCTTTCACTCTCTCTTTCTCTTTTTCCTCTTTTCACGTCTCCGTTTAAAAAGCGACTCGAATTGTGACCAAGCTTCGCAATAACGATAATGTAGATGGAGCAACGATTAAGCAAAAGGAACTCGAAGATCAAGAAAGACAATTCAGCGAATTTCTTGATGTTCGAGTACCTCGACAGTTGGATCGAGCATTATTTTGTGTGCGTCCCACATGTAACTTGTGAGTTTCTTAATTTATTTATAATAAACCAATCGGGAGGGTCAGTAATCAGCCTTCCGTTTGCCTTAATTTGTACCTCTTTATCGTAGCTTTTCTCACTTTTTTCTCTCTTTTACTGTCCGTTTGAACGAGTCCGTGTAAAAAGCGATTTGGATTGTGCGATTTGCGATCGAGATTTTCGATCGTGATGAAGGTGATGAAATCACAAGAGGAACTCGAGGATCGAGAAACGAATTTGATTTTGTTTCTTGACATTCGAGTCCCTCGTTTTCAACAGTGGCGCCCCCCATATAGTTTGTGAGCTTTTTAATTTATTTTCAACAAATCAGGGGGTCATTTGCGTTGTAATTTTTTTTTTTTTTTTTAATCAAAAAGAATCAAGAAAAAAAGGGGAAAAAGTTGTAATAATCGTAGCAGCTGTAATAATGACAAGTGAAATTGTATCGAAAACAATGGGCAGCGTCATCGACTCGCGAATTCGCGTACCGCCTGGGGAATCAAGTGGGATGGAGTTATCCGGAGAGAAAGACGGACGTACCGATGGATACACTCGCAGTAATACACAGGTGAATCATTATTGTCACGCGCTCCCTTAATTGTGAATATATTATATTTTAATTTAAATGTCTATCATACATTCTTACTTTTTGTAACTATCTCCCCCTCCTCTCTTTTGAGAGACTAGTTATTAATTTTGTTTTAGATTTATTTGGCTATAATGTTACAACTATATATAGTTATTTACAATAAATGCTGTCCTGAGAAGTGAAATGTTGTTTCTTTGGTACCATCTCAGTCTCTTTTTTTTTGTTTTAAAATAATTGTGCCTTTGCAATTTTTAGCATTGAATTGGTGATAATTATTATAATTGTGTTAATATTATGATTATTATATTTTATTATATTAATATTATAATATGAATATCATCATTGATGATGATGTATTTTTAAATTAATATATTTAATATATATATTGACGTATGTATAATATAATTAATGATTTAATCATATTTTATCAAATTTTATTGTTATTATTATTATTATTTTAATTATTTGTGGTATTGAAATATTATTATAAATTGCATTTCAACAAGTTATATTTTACATTTGAACAAAAAAAAAATGATCAATATAAGCTGCAGATTCTTGTACTAAATAAATGCAAGTGTTCAATTGAGCGCTTTGTATTTCCTTTTTCGATTCAATTTATCTCCAGTGAATCACAGTTATGACCGACGATTGATATTTCTCATGTCACTTATCTCTAAGCCGGATCTTCGTATTGTTTTTTCTTCACATTTTATTTCATATTAATATTTTAATTCAACTATGATATTAAATTTTGCAGGCAAATATGTTGTGATTGAATTCAAAGTTGTTAAATGAAGTATATATATGTATACATATAATGTATATGATGATGTATATATAGTTTATATATACATACATACAATATATTTATGGTTTATATATATTGAAAATGGAAAAATATTATCATAATTAAAAAAATATGTTTAAAGTTATGGATTGTGAGTAAATTTAAATTATACAGTGAATATATATTAATATATTCATATATTCAAAAAAGTCAAAAGGTCAAAATTTGTATACATATATATATGTGTAAAAAATGAAAAATATATAAAAATATAATTTGTATTATCATGAGAATAATTATTTATTTATTTATGAATATATATCAATATATTCATAAATTCAAAAAAGTTAAAAGTTCAAAATTTGTATATACATACATATATATATGTGTGTGTGTGTGTGTGAAAAATGAAAAATATATAAAAGTGTAATTAGTATTATCATGAGAATTATCAGTGTCATTGCAACAAAAGCACGAATGATTGAGTTATGGGGGAGGGGGGGGGGTGGCCACGCCTCGGTTACCCCCACCCCCGTAATTGGCACCGCGAACGCGCCCGATTTTTGGAGCGTTTTGGTTGGCGTGAACGCGACATGGAAACGCGAGTGCGCGGCGGTCTCGTGCTTTGAGGTTAAAAGCCGCGTTCCGTCAAAAGTCCGGACAAAAGGAAATGCCGCATGCGAGTCGCCGCTGAACATCCCGACGCTCGTTTGTTTTGCTTCCCGCCTTCCCCTCCGCCCCTCGAGCGCCGCTTTCTTGACAACACCGACACATCGTTGAATCGTCGACATGTCCAGCGAGAGCATCAAATCCGTAATTATTGACTTTTCGATTTTTTTTTGTCTTGTTCTAACCTCAAATTGCGCTTTTCCAAGGACATCGTTTTTTGTATAGTTCGATTTTTTTGTTTTAAGATCTGACTTTGAATTTTTCTTTTTTTTTTTTTTTTTGTTTATTTTTTTTTGAATTATGGAACTTTGGGAAATTATGGAACGATTGTTTTTATGTTCAGACCAACAAGTTTGAATTCAGAAACAAATTGTTTGTTTACTTAATTTCCTTTGGTTTTTAAGTCTGACATTGAATTTCAAATTTTCTAATTGTGGACCGAAATTCCAGAAAAATGAAACTAGCAATGTGTTTTGTAATATTTGTCCTTTTTTGTTTTGTTTTTTTAGTTTGAATATTTTAAAAAAAGGAAACAAGCAATAATGTATGTTTTTTGACATTTTGACTTTTTTTTCATTTTTTTAGTTTTGTTCCATTTCTTAAGTTTTTTTTTCTTTTTGGTCCAAAATTCCTGATTTTTTTCAAAATGTGAACCAATTTATGGACGAAATATTTCCAAGAAAGAAGAAAACGAATAATGTGTGTTTTATATTGTCATTTGTCATTTTTCAGGTTTGTTTCTGGTTCATAATTCTTGATATAACAAACCTTTAATTTCATTTTCTTTAAATATCAAATTTGTTATAAATTAAAATATTTTGAATCAGATATTAATAAATTAATAAAATAATTAAAGTAAACAATATTTCTAGTAAAAAAATAAAAAATATATAATAAATATAAATATATGTATATTTATAAATAAATAAATATGTAAATAAAAATGAATTAAAAAGTTTCTTGGCCTGGATTTCCTTTTTTTTTTTTTTTTTTATTTTTTATTTCACTGCAGCACAGGTCAGTTGACGTATCATTTTACAGCCGAATCATCAAATTTTTGTGACATTAATTCGCCATATCGGATGTTTTTGTTTGATAATTAACGCGATCGCGCTTGTAAAGTAATGAATAGTTTTATTGTCCGAGGAATTTCCTTCCCTCGATTCGTCGTTCTAAATTTAGATCCGGATGTTTCTGCGTATGAAAATCATAAGTTCTAAGCGAAAAGTGCATAGCTAAATATTTTGAATTTGTGCATTTTTGCAATAACATTCTTGCTCAGGAATTTGAGCACAATTCTTTTTTTTATTATCATTATTGTGATTATTATTATTATTATTATTATTATTATTATTATAAATTTTTTTTTAATTATTTTTAAATGACCTTGATCAACGACAAGTGTATTTCTTTTTCTAAATTAATTAATTAAAATATTTTTCTTCCAACGCATACAATTTAATATTGATAATTAAAGAGCTATTTTCTCTTTTAGGAAATATAGTGTTTTTTAATTATTGTTTCCCTTTTGTTAGGATGAAAGATGTGTAATATATATATTTATTTTAATGACAGTTATGTTTCTTTTGTTTGAAATGATAAAACGATATGTGAATTCTTTTATCATTTTTTCATTTTCCAAAATTTTATTTAAAAATTTATTAAAAAAAAATTGAAATTCAATGTTTATGCAACTTTTATGCATATATCTATTAAATTATTAAAATTTATCAAAATCATGTATTACTTTTTTGATTTTTTTTGTTATTGAATTTTTGAATTATTCAACCATTTAAAATTGTCAAAAAAAAAAAAAAAAAAATATAAAAAATTAAAATAAAAATGAAAGTCATTGTTTTTATTTTTAATTGATTAAATAATTTCTCCATTATATTTAAATTTATATTTATATTTATATCTTATTATTATACTTTGATTATATTTTTATATTTTTTCATTAATGTCTTTAAAATAATTAAAATAAAATGATCATATAAATCAAAAAGAAATTAAAAAAAATTAATTTTTCTCAAATTTTTTTCATTATTTTATAATATATTTTATCGTTACAGTTTTCAAGTCTCGAAACTCCGGGCTACGTTGGTTTCGCCAACTTGCCCAACCAAGTCCACAGAAAGTCCGTGAAAAAGGGCTTTGAATTCACGTTGATGGTCGTCGGCGAATCCGGACTCGGCAAGTCGACTTTGGTCAACAGCTTGTTTTTAACGGACTTGTATCCTGAGAGAGTCATTCCTGATGCAGTTGGTAATTCATTTTTTTTATTTCAATTTTGTTTTATTATTCATTGAAAAGAAAAAAAACAAAAACAATGAAATTGAAAAGAAAAGAAAACAAAAACAATGAATGCAAAAAGAAGAAAAATAAAAACAATGAAATTACAAAGAAAACAACACAAAAACAATGAAATAAAAAAGAAAAGAAAACAAAAACAATGAAATTATAAACAAAAAAAAAGCAATGAAATTAAAAAAAAAGGAAACGAAAATAATGAAATTAAACAGAAAAAAAAAAACAAAAAACAAAACAATAAAATTAAACAGAAAAGAAAACAAAAACAATGAAATTAAAAAGAAAAAAAAAACAAAAACAATAAAAAACGTTTTTTAAGATACACAAATATTTACCAATGAATGAACATTTATTAAAAACGTTTTCAACTCTTTTTCTGTTTGATAAGCATGATTAATTAAATTAATTGCAAACTATAAAAAAATGTTACTTCATACTTGAATTTCACTTTATTTTATATTATTTCTTAATTTTCCATCATTTTAGACAAAAAAGATTTTTCAATTTAAAAATTCTTCTCTAAGTTAGAATTTCCTATAAATTCCATTTTTATGATTATGTCTATTATTTTTAAAATTTTAAATTGCGCAATTTTGTGCGAAAATTTTCTTTTTCAATTTGTAATTTTTTTTCAAATTTGAATTTGCTTAAAAAAACTGTCTTTGAATTTTTTCCCGCTAGTTTTACATTGTACAGTGCCATGTGAAAATGAAATTTCAGTTTTGAAATGATCTTTCTCTTTCAGAAAAAACCAATCAAACCGTTACTTTGGAGGCATCGACGGTGGAAATCGAGGAACGCGGTGTGAAATTGCGCCTGACAGTGGTCGACACTCCCGGCTACGGCGACGCGATCGACAACACCGACAGCTTTCGTGCCATAATTCAGTACATTGACGACCAATTTGAGAGGTTCTTGCGCGACGAAAGTGGCCTCAATCGGCGCAACATCGTCGATAATAGAATACACTGCTGCTTTTATTTCATTTCGCCACTTGGCCATGGGTACATGAGACGAAATTAATATTTGATGGAAATGAAATTCATTGAATCTAAACGCCTTTTTTTTATATTATTTGTGAGATAGGAGTGTGCAATTTCATTAAAACGAGCCAAAATTAATTTTATTATGAAGACGCAGCAGTAGGTGGCGCTGCGATAGATTTTGTAATAGTGTGTGTCCTTAAAATTGAAGTGTTGTTTCATTAAAATTGTAATTTCATCAAAAGAGATCAATATCAATTGTTCTAGTTAGATTTTGTAATAACCTCTGCAGCGCCACCTACATTCATGTTTTTAAACTGAAATGTTATTTCATTAAAATTGTAATTTCTTCAAGAAAGATCAATGTCAATTACGTGAGTTATGGAAACACGGTAACGCTGCGATGGATAATGTATTTTTAATGGCTCCTGCAGCGCCACCTACTGATACGTGCTTGAAATTAAAATATTTAGATTGTAAAGAGCGGATAAAGTTGCGATAGATGATGCATTTGCAATAGCTTCTGCAGCGCCACCTGCTGACATGTCCCTGAAACTTAAATATTTTAATTATGGAAAGCAGATGACGCTGTGGTAGCTAATGCATTTGTAGTTACGATAGCTAATGAATTAAGATTGGCTTCTACAGCGCCACCTACTAGTTTATCCTTAGTACTTAAATGTTTCAGTGGCAAATAGAAAGTGGCGCTGCGTTAGTCAATTAATTTTTAATAACTTCTGCAGCGCCACCTACTGACGTGTCCCTGAAACTTAAATATTTGAATTATGGAAAGCAGATGGCGCTGTGGTAGCTAATGCATTGTTAGTTGCTTTGACAGCGCCACCTACTCACAAGTCTCCAAAACTCAAATGTTTCAGTGGCAAGGAGTAGGTGGCGCTGCAGTAGCCAATTAATTTATAATCTTTTCTGCAGCGCCATCTGCTTTAGTTGCTCCGAAACCGCAACACTTGAATTGTGGAACCACAGCAGCAGGTGGCGCTGCTGCGGTCCGACGATCAAAACCATCAAAAAATGGTGTCTCAATTTTAAAATCGCTTTCCAGTTTAAAGCCACTGGACATTGAATTCATGAAGCAGTTGCACAACAAGGTGAACATCGTGCCGGTGATCGCGAAAGCCGACGTGTTGACGAAAAAGGAGGTGCTGCATCTGAAAAAGCGCGTGATGGAGGAGATCGAGGGCAACGGGATCAAAATTTATCCGCTGCCAGACTGCGACAGCGACGAGGACGAGGATTACAAGGAGCAAGTGAGACAACTGAAGGAGGCCGTGCCGTTCGCAGTTTGCGGCTCCAATACTCTGCTGGAAACCAAAGGGAAAAAAGTTCGCGGTCGACTCTATCCTTGGGGCATCGTCGAGGTGGAAAATCCGGACCATTGCGATTTTATCAAGCTTAGAACAATGCTTATGTATGTTCATCAAGTCATTTGTTTTTTAATTCAATGTTCTTGAACGTTCCAACGTTTATTCCAACGTTTGTATATTTTATATCTGATATATAATTATATCTTATTATAAGATTATAAAATTTTATTTTTATAAAATTTCATATTATAAAATTATACTTTCAGACATTGAAATATTTTAAATTTTTGTAATATATAATATATCTGATATATAATTCTTCATATAAGTAATAGTATTTTTTGATTGATTAATTTTACAAGAATTAAAAATATTTCAATGTCTGAGAGTATAATATTTTAATTAATATTTATAATTTTAATATTAATTTATATATTTTAATAATAATTTATTATTATTATTATATTTAATAATAATTTAATTAATATTACATTTTTAATTACAATATACATTACTAAATTATATGAAATTCATTTTTGTTTGTTAATAAATGTTGGAAACTTCAATTCCATGATTTTTAACACTTAATAGTATAAAAAAAAATATAAAAATTACCAATAATTTACTATAATTTATTTATTGTTTATTATTTAATTTTTTTTTCTTAACGACTTTTACACAATCAATGTAATAAGCAAATGTGTTATTATTGTAAAATAACAAAATTTATTCATTGATCGATGGAAGTTTGCAAAATTTGGATATTGGAAAAATCAGTTGATCAAAAATGTTGTTTTTAAACATGAAAAATTGTAATTGATTAATTTAATTTACCCTTTTTCTTGCAGCACTCATATGCAAGATCTCCAAGAAGTAACACAAGAAGTTCACTATGAGAATTATCGCAGTGAAAGATTAGCCAAAGGAGCACCAGTTCCTCGTCGTCAAACAAAGTAATTGCGAAAATAATTACCAATTTTTTATTCAAAATAAGACAAATTTGGCGCCAAAATCATGTTATTTTAAATAATATAAAAATTGTTTCTACAAGTATGAAAAGAATAGATTAGTACGATTCTTTATTAAACTTCGCTTAATTGTATCTAAAAATATAATTGAGTCGATAGTTTATGAAAAACACCTGCCATAACTTTTTACTGTATTTATAAAGTTAGTCTGACTGTTGAAAATTAAAAAAAGATTTTCTTGACAAATATTAATTTAAAAATGATCTCTTTTGAATGTAATTAAGAGAAACTTAATAACCAATCGTAAAGTTGCCTTCAATTTTTTATTTTATTTTTAATTGCTATCATTTTTTATAAGAAAAATTCAAATAACTTCAATGTCGTATCTTAAACAATTTTTTCATCTATCTAAATTATATTTTTAATCGAAAAACAAATTGCTAGACAAAAATAGCAAAAATTAAAGCTGTGCTTTTTAGATTAATAAAATAAAAAAATTAAATATAAAAAATTCATTTTTTTCCAGCAACGTTAATATCGTCGAAAACGACAACAAGACCACCGCAGTGTCGGAAAAGGATCGCATTTTGCAAGAAAAGGAAGCCGAAATCAGGAGGATGCACGAAATGCTGGCAGCAATGCAGGCACAAATTCAGCAACAGCAATCGTAATCCCCCCCTCTCTCATTCACCTCTTTACTCCCCTCCTTTCTTTCTGTTAGAAATTTCGTTCTTGCCAGGTGCCATCTGAGATTGAACGCCGACGAACAAAACTTATAAGACAATATGCAATGCGTAACGAAGAAATAATGATAATAAAAAAAGAAGAAATCAAAGTTCAAGGCACGTGCTCTTATAAGAATCTCACTCAACGACTGGTTTACAGGGACGCAAATCTCGATCTAGAAAGTGCCTTCTTTTTTTACTAAACGAAACAAATCAATGGTCCGCAGTTACTAAAACATCGCCGAATAATGTTGTAATTTCGTTTTGTTTTATCGTAATTTGAAAGATAGTTTTTTAAACAAAAAAGAAGGAAATTTTAAACTTGCTTTGTTTTATTTTAAAAGTTATCTTACGTTTCAAAAATAGGATGTATAAACGTAAAGAATGTTTTGTTGTAGAATATTATAAAGGTTTTGTTAACATTTGAACGTAAACTTTTGGAAAAGTTTTTAATGAATTACCGTGCTTGTTTTATTTTCATGATCAGTTTTCAAAAGAAAATTGTATTGGAATATATTAAAAGTACATTTCTGTTGAATACTTATAAATAATATTTTTTGGGTTTAAACATCTTACTTTTGGAACGAAAATTGATTTCAAAAATGAAAAGTGGAATCATTTGTTTTCCAGAAAAACTCACTTCCAGTAACTGTTTGAGAATGCAAAGTATTTTTAATTTAAAAATAAATAATTGAATCAAACTTTGACAATAAAAATTTATCTTTTGAATTTCATTTTCCGAATCCTATTCGTTTTATAAAACAATCAAAATCTAGGTGTTTTAAATTAATCAATTTAAATTATTTAATTTAAATTGATCATTTATCAATAAACAAGAAATTCAGCGAAGGTAAAACTCAACTGGGTTTACTCTACAAGTACTTCAATCATAGAATATCAAGAGATTTTTATAAATATGAGGAATGTCGGAATAATGGACGATTAAAGGGATTTTTCAATTAACCATTTTTTCCATTTCAAGTTTCAATTTTAAAATAATGATAACGATTTGAAGAATTCCCTTAATGATAATAATCATATGATTAAATTAGGAAAAGATGAGTGTCAAGCAAATATGTTACTCGCAACATATCCATTGCGTTGCAGAAATATACAATAAGCTTTTTGTAATATGCTTTTAAAGTTTCCAACATTAATAATAAACGAAAATTAAATACAATTTAACAAAAATGTAATTAAAATTTGTAATTCAAAATTTTACAACACTGAGGCTTTCTTTACAGAAATATTACAAAAAAAAAATCATATATATATTGTATTCAAAAATGAAAATTTTGTATTCCAAAACACTGAACTGCAAAATTATTTGCTAAAAAAATACCATCATTTTCGAAGACAATTTTTATGAAATTATCAAATTTATTATAACTGTTATTAAATAATTTGATTTAATTTAATTTTCGGTTTTTAATGAACGTTGGAAATTTCAAGCACATTTTGTAACCGCGAATGAGTATTTTTGATAAGTTTTCGTATAGACAAAATAAATACTTTTGTACTCAACGAGCTCAAAAACTTATCGGACGGATTTTGTGCTTCGTCCTTTTTGTCGACAAGATCATTTTTTGAATCGCAAAAATGATCGGAGTGAATATATATGGAACTTTTTTATTACTCGAACTGATACAAAGTTGCAAAAACGGATGAGATCAGGCGTTAGTTTTAAATTGTACTTATGGATTTAACAAATACTCCCAAGAACTTTATGAGACATTGCTTAACGACCTCCATTTTTTACGTGCGTACAATTAAGTGAATGTATTTTTATCGTAGAATACATTTTTGTAAAATTTTAAATGATTCTAACTTTTTTCCCGTCCCTTCATTATTTATATTTTATTTGTAATCATTTCTAAAACTGGATCAAAAATTATATCAGGTTTTAATTTATTTTGTTTTAATGTAAGTAATAATAATTTGTAACAGTTACATTGTTATCATTTAATTCGATTTATTGTAATTTAAATAATTAATTTATATTAACTTAATTTAAAGTCTACTTTTGTAGAAAAATATTTTCGTGACCTTATCGACCAAAATTATTTAATTTTCCAATACAAAAAACAATTTAATAAAATGATTATCTTAAAAATATAATTGTTCATGTATTTGAAAATATTTATCAAAATTATGTGGTTTTTTTCAATTAAAGTATTTACACTCGTTCTCGTAACTTTTATTTTTTATTTCAGTTATCATTTGTGCATATAATAATCTATTGCCGTTGAAAAGGCTGCGAAACCTGCTGCGCCAAATATTCCTGCTTTCACACCGGCTGAAAAGTTGAGTAAAATTTTAATTTTCAGTCAAATGTTGAATATCTAAAAATGAGATATATTTTGTTGAATCTATTGAATTATTTAAAAGTTATCAACTTTTTAGTTAAATTTTTCAGTTTCAACGTTACAATATCAATTGTTCAATTTCAATTTAAACTTCAATCCAGGATTCAAAATTCATTTTTTTAAATTTAATTTTCTCATTTCATAACAAATGTAGTTTGTCAAAAGTTCAGAAAATATTACCTCGTAAACCTATCAATCCACCAGTTACTCCACCTGCATAAGTTCCATTTTTCCAATCACTTTTACCTCGATACTGCAAAAAAGATAAATTAGTATAAAGGAATATTTAATAAATTATTTGAAAATAGAGTATTTATAATAAACAATGATTTAAGAAATCAGTAATATCGATGATGATGGTTTACGTTTTAATATTATTCACATTCATGAATATATAAAAGAAATTGATATTAAAAAATTATCTTTCAAATATATAATTTAAGTTCCTAACGAATGTCAGTATATTCAAACTCGCATCGCCAAAATTATTCCATCAAAAAACACCATTATTTCATATGGAAAATTAAACATTAAATGATGTATAATTTTCATTAGACAAAACATAACACAAAACTTGAAAATTCATTTTATAAATGAGCATTATATTTTGATAAGTTTTATTTACGGATTCTATGGCACATTCAATGCCCGAGAAAACTAGACCAATGACCGCAAAGTTTTTTGCGTAACCAAGAGTCGTAGTTTTCATCTCCATCAAAATTTCCCGAGCAGTTTGCTGCTTTTCGATCGCCGCGACATTTGGATTTACACTCGAAGAAAAAAGTCCTATCGCCGCTCCCAAAGCGTATCCTGAAAGAAGTAAGCAATTTTCAATAATAATAAATCATCAATATAATAATATCAATAATTTTTAACTGAAAAATAAACAAAAATTTCAATGATAAATTAAATGTTGATAATAATAATTAATAATAACAATTTATGATGTACAATAATTTATTGTAATAATTTGCAATACTTTGTAATAATAAATTTTGAATGATGAGAAAGTAAATCAAATAATTTTTAAGTCATTATTATTTAATTAAATTTTTATCATTTTACGTTTGATAAATACTTTGACAAAAAAATTATTTTCTCAAAAAAAAAAGTTTTTATAAAATATATATATATATATATAACTTTACCTAAAACACAGCTCGTTATGCTTTTGAAAGCACAGCTTTCCATGGTAGCTTGAACCATTTTTTCCTCATTGGTTTTTATAATGACTTGACCTGCTACACTTGGAATAAAAATATTCCTCCTCTTTTTCCATGGATCTTCCATAAAATATGACGCGATTTCATCGAGTTCCTTGTCGGTTACGTCAATTTTTTTATTCTCTTTATTCATTTTTAATTTCTAATATTATTTCAGCTGGAAATAAAAAGTTGAATTACTAGTGAGACTATGTATTATATCTATTACATAAAATATACATAATATTTTATGTATATGTTGTTATCAAAAATAAACATAATTTTTCACTAAAATAATAAAATAAAATATTAAAATACTAAAACAAAATATTTATTCATTTTATTACTTATTTAATGTATGAATTTGTCAATGAAATCGAAAAATTAAATTAAATGCAATATAAATATTATACAATAAATACAAAAATTAAAAATCACATATGTCATTAAAATATGTAATGATTATTACTATAAACATTACTATATTGTTATCATATCAAAATCTTGAAATAAAAAAATTCTTAAACAATGTTTATTTGTTGATAACACAAACTTACCTAATAAATTATCAAAAAATTAATTAAGGTTACCTAACCTACATTCACTCCGAAATCATTTAGAATGAGATAACAATATGCGTTCACCATGCATTGAAAAGAGATAAACGATTGTTGTCAGTCAGTCTTGCAGGACAATGTCATTCTGAACTTACACTTTTATATGTATTCCGTCCTTATTTACTATAAATAATCTCTGAATATTCAGCAACCGATCCATAAAATAAACATAATATTCATATTTTTTATTGTTGACAATATGCGAGTCAAATAATTACAATTTTACAATGCGTGTTATAACATTCATTTTTCATAGGTTAGTTTTTTTTAACGTTATCAGTTGTTGGCAGCTCTGATGTGCTTAGAATTTAATTGGTGCAAAAAATTCAAATTCAAATAAAACAACAAAAAAACAATAACAACAATCAGTGTAATCAAAATAATAGTATGATGCATATATAATCAAAATAAAATATCTATGATCAATATAAGAGTACAGTGCATGTAAAATAAATATATAATCAAAATGTATACATTTATTTATTTTCTATCACTAATATTAAAAATGCGACAAGAAATTGTTTAAGAAAAAAAGAATGTATGAGAATTTGTTTGTTCTTTTAGAAAACAATCAAAAAACAATCAGGACAAAAAATCAAGCTAAAAATCACATGAAAAGAAATAACAACAACAATAAAAAAAGGACATATAAAAACAAAGCAGAGAAAAGAAACCAAAATATCAATCATGGGTAAATATAAACAAAATAAAACAAAATAAACAAATTTGAATTTCAATAAATCAGTTGACAATATTGATTCAATGTTGCAATTTGATATCGAATCTTTTTTTTGTTTTTTTTTTTTTTTTTGTTTTGTTTTTTTTATACTGAATCGTAATGTTATATTGATATGAATGGAGCGGATATCCATATATTGATGAAATATCGAATCAATAAATCTGCGAGTTGCCCAAAATATTGAATCAATATCGAATTGGCATTAGTGTTCCATTAGAGTCTCTCTTTTTCTTTTATCAACGCATGTTAGCATATAAAAAAAAATAATGAGATAATTATTTATTACAATTATTACCGCCGTTTGAACGAGAAAAATTGAAGAATTAAAAAAAGAAATTTATTTATTAAAAAAAAAAAAAAAATGTAAACTCGTATTAAATAATTGTATAAAAAAATCGGTTCCTCGATTAATCGGATTATAATTAATCGATGTAATTTTTCGATTAGTCAGATTATAACTAATCAATGTAATTTTTCGATTAATCAGTTTATAAAACTAATCGAAGTAATTTTTCGATTAATTAGATTGTAACTAATCGATGTCAATTTTCGATTAATCAGTTTATAAAACTAATCGATGTAATTTTTCGATTAGTCAGATTATAACTAATCGATGTAATTTTTTGATTAATCAGTTTATAAAACTAATCGATGTAATTTTTCGATTAGTCATTTTATAAAAATAATCGATGTCATTTTTTAATTAATCAGTTTATAAAACTAATCGATGTAATTTTTCGATTAATCAATTTATAAAACTAATCGATGTAATTTTTCGATTAGTCATTTTATAATTAATCGATGTAATTTTTCGATTAGTCA
Source organism: Aradophagus sp. ZL-2020 (assembly GCA_022817685.1). NCBI lineage: Eukaryota > Metazoa > Arthropoda > Insecta > Hymenoptera > Scelionidae > Aradophagus > Aradophagus sp. ZL-2020. The sequence continues at coordinate 25,447 of JABFOV010001397.1, forward strand.
GATTATAACTAATCAATGTAATTTTTCGATTAATCAGTTTATAAAACTAATCGATGTAATTTTTCGATTAATCAATTTATAAAAATGGTAAAACTGCAGAATCCGGACGATACCTGAAGTTGGCTGCAGGAAATCGACCAATTCCGCGTTTCGAGATTACGAAACGGCGGAATCGATATAAATGAATGGCGGGAAATTTAAATGCATTGTAAATGAAAATTGAAGGTAAAAAGTAAAATTAGCTGTATAAAAATGCA